>VMDR010015712.1:0-21971 GCA_007922815.1 Macrotus californicus | reverse complement strand
TAAAAATAAAGGGAGAGTATTGAAAGCAGCAAGAGAAAAGCTACTAGTTGTATATAATAAAACCATCATAAAACTATCAGCTGATTTTTTAGCAAAAGCTTGGCAGAATAGAAGGAAGTGACACAATATATTCAAAGTGCTGAAAGAAAAAAAAGTACTACAATCAAGAATACCCTATCCAAGAAGGTTACCATTTAAAATTAAGGAGAGAGAAAGAATTTCCCAGACAAGCAAAAGTTAAAAGAGTTTGTCATATTAAACTGGCCATATAAGAAACATTGAAGGGACTTTGTTAAGCTGAAATGAAAAGGCAATAACTAGTAATAAGAAAACATATGAAAGAAAAAATCTCACTGGTAAAGGCAAACATATAGTAAAGATAGTGGATCAACTACCTATAAAGCCAGTATAAAGATTAAAAGACAAAACTAATAAAATCATCTATATCTACAATAATTAGTTATGGAATACACAGAATTAAAAGTGGTACAAGAATAAAATATAATATAAAAGCATAAAATGTAGGGGGGGGGAGTAAAAATGTATTGCTTTAAAAATGTATTTGTGCTTTTTTTCCTCCTGGCAGCGGACGATGTCGGATCGCTCGTGCATATCTTGTGGGACCCGCGGCGGCGCCCGCGGACCCGTCGCCACGCTTTTGCAGATAAAACAGCCTATGAGCTGAAGATGAATGATGGTTGCCACAATGAATGTTTTCCAAAAACTTACCGCAGAGGATGGCTAAACCCGTCGGATGTACAGCTGAGTGTAAGAGGTACCAAAGCCTATAGGTAGCTGCAGATGAATGAATGTTCAAGTTCTTAGCTGTGGTATATAAGAATTCTTCCTTGCCTCAGGTGTGGCATGTGATGTTTTGGAGGGGGAAACAAAGCATTGGTCAAGAAGACATGAATTGAAGCAAATGATGAAAATAAATATTTTATTTAACATTTCAATAAATTATATAGAAAATAAAAAAAAATGTATTTGTACTTAAGTGACCACCAAATTGAAATAGTCTCTTATATAAATTAGTCATGACATATGTACCTCACCGTAACCAATACCCAAAAATTGTCTCATACATACACACAAAAGAGAAAGAATCCAAACATAATACTAAAGAAAATCATCAAATTACAGGCGAAGAGAACAAGAGAAGAAGAAAGAAACAGAGAAAAACTGCAAAAATAACCAATAAACAATTAACAAAATGGCAGTAAGTACATACCTATCAGAATTACTTTAAATGTAAATGGATTAAATTCTCCAAACAAAAGACATGGGGTGGCTGAATGGATAAAAAAATGAAACCTATCTATATGCGCCTTCAAGAGACTCGTTTCAAACTGTAATTGAACAACAATAAAGTAATTTAAAAAAAAAAAAGAGACTTGTTTCAGAGCTAAAGTCACACAGGCTAAAATTAAGAGCATTTCATGCAAAAGGAAATGAAAAGAAAACTAGGGTAATGATACTTAATGATAAAGGAATCAATCCAACAATAGAGGATATAACACTTGTAAATATCTGTGTACCTACATAGGAGCATCTAAATACGTAAAACAAATATTAATAGACAAAAATTGATAGATACAATAATAGTAGGGTAGTTTTAAACCCCACTTACATCAATGGATAGATCATCTGGACAGAAAATCAATAAAAAAAACATTGGCCTTAAATGACACATTAGACTAGATTGACTTAATAGATATATACAGGCATTCCATCCCCAAACAGCAAAATATGCATTGTTTTCATGTGAACTTAGAAAAATCTTCAGTTTAAATCATATGTTAGGCCATAAAACAAGCCTCAGTAAATTTAAGAAGACTGAAATAATATCAACCATCTCTTCTGACCATAATAGTATGAAGAAAGAACTCAGTCACAAGAAGAGAACTGGAAAAAATGCAAACGCATGGAAGCTAAACAACATGCTACTAAACAACCAAAGGGTCAATGAAAAAAAAAGGGATTTTTAAAAATACTTTGAGATAAATAAAAATAGAAATGCAACATTCCAAAATCTATGGGACACGGCAAAAGCAATTCTCAGAGGGAAGTTTATAGCAATACAGGCCTACCTCAAGAAACATCTCGAATAAACAATCTAACTTTACATGTAAAGGAGGTAGAGAAAGAAGAACAAAGCCCAACGTAGAAGGAGGATCAGAGAGGGAATAAATAAAATAGAGACTAAGAAAACAAAAGTTCAATGAAACTAAGAGCTGGCTCTTTGAAAAGACAATATTGAAAAGATGTTAGACTCATCAAGAAAACAAAAGACAGAACAAATAAATAAAATAGAAATGAAAGAAGTTATGACTGATATTATAGAAATACAAAGAATCATAAGAAATTACTATGAACAATTATACACCAAGAGATTGGATGACCTAGAAAAAATTTTATAAGTTCCTAGAAACACACAGTCTTCCAAAACTGAATCAGACCAATTACTAGTAACGAAATTGAATCAATAATTTTAAAAAACCTCCTAATAAATAATAACCCAGGGCCAGATGGCTTCACAGGTGTATTCTACCAAACATTTAAAAGAGTTAACACCTATCCTTTTCATTTTTCCAAAAAAAAAAAAGAAAAAGAAACACATTCTTTCAAACTTATTCTATGAGGTCAGCTTTATTCTAATATCAAAACAAGACAAAAATACTAAAAAAAGAAAAAAAATACAGGTCAATATCCCTGGTGAACATTAATGCAAAAGTCCTCAACAAAATATTATTAGCAAACCAAATTCAACAATGTATTAAAAGGATACACCATGATCAAGTAGGTATTATTCTAGGGATCCAAGAATGGTTCAATCTCCACCAATCAATTAATGTGATATACTACATTAACAAAACAAAGGCTAAAATCATATGATAAAATTTGTAGATACATTAAAAGCACTTGACAAAATGAAACATCCATTTATCATAAAAAAATTTCAACAAATTGGAGATAGAGGGAATGTACCCAAACATAATACAGGACATATATGATAAACCCATAGCTGCTATCATACCCAGTGGTGAAAATCTGAAAGTTCTTACTCTAAGATCAGGAAGAGGAAAAGGTTGCCACTCTCACAATTTTTAACTTAGTATGGGAAGGCCTGGCCACAGTAATCAGACAAAAAAATTGTTATCCAATTTTGAAAGGGAGAATTAAAACTGTCAGTATTTTCAGATGACATGATAAAATAGACAGATAGATAGATAGGTATTATCCCTGATATACATGATAATACTTTTCATGATAACACTTTTCAATACTTTTATATATATTTTTTCTCACAAAAAATCTATTAGAAGTAAATGAATTTAGTAAAGTGGCAGAACACAAGATTAATATACAGAAATCTGTTGCGTTTCTACACACCAAAAACAAAGTAGCAGAAAAAGAACTGAAGAAAACAATCCCATTTACAATTGCATCACAAATAAAATAAAATACCCAGAAATAAACTTAACCAAGGAAGTAAAAGAACTGTACTCTGAAAACTATAAGACATTAATGAAAAAAATGGAATATGACACAAATAAATGAAAAGACACATCATGCTCATGGATTGGAAGAATTAATGTTAAAATGCCCATAGTACCCAAAGCAATCTGTAGATTCAATGTAAACCTTATCAAAATACCAATGGCATTTTTCATATAACTAGAAAAAATTTATCCTAAAGTTTGTATGGAACCACAAAAGACCAGGAATAGTCAAAGCAGTCTTGAGAAAGAACAAACTAGATGGATTATGTCTCCTGATTTCAATCTATAATACAAAGCCATAATAATCAAAACAGTTTGATACTGGCACAAAAGCAGACACATAGATCAATGGAACAGAGTAGAGAACCCAGAAATAATCACAGATTTATGTGGTCAACCTATGAAAAAGGAGGCAAAAATATACAATGAAGGAAAAAAACAGCCTCTTCAATAAACGGTTTTTTAAAAACTGGACAGCAATATGCAAAAGAATGAAGCCAGATTACTTTCTTACATAATATAAAGAATAAATACAAAATGGATTAAAAATGAGCTGAAACCATCAAAAGAACCTATGCACCCCAATGTTCATAGCAGCACAATTTACAATAGCCAAGTGCTGGAAGCAACCTAAGTGCCCATCAGTCAATGAGTGGATCAAAAAACTGTGGTACATTTACACAATGGAATACTCTGCAGCAGAAAGAAAGAAGGAGCTCCTACCCTTTGCAACAGCATGGATGGAACTGGAGAGTATTATGCTAAGTAAAATAAGCCAGGCAGTGAAAGATAAATACCATATGATCTCACCTATAAGTGGGACCTAATCAACAACACAAATGAGCAAAAAAGAACCAGAGACATGGAAATAAAGAACAAACTGACAGTGACCTGAGGGGAGGGGAGAGGGGGTTAACAGAGTAAAGAAAGGAAAGGGACTACTCAAGGAACATGTACAAAAGACTCATGGTAAAGGAAAATGGGGTGGGGACTGTCTTTGGGAACTGGGGGTTGGACAGGGCAGGGGAGAGCAATGGGAGGAAAAATGGGGACAATTATAACTTAACAATAAAAAAAACCTAGAAGATGACATAGGCAGTAAATTCTTTGACATTTGTCTTAGCTATACACACACACACACACACACACACACACTCACACACACACACACACACACACACATACATACATATATTTGGATCTGTCTCCTCAGGCAAGGGCAACAAAATCTAAAATAAACAAATGGAACTACATCAAATTAAAAACCTTTTGCATCTTGAAGGAAACCACCATCTAAACAAAAAGGCAGCCTATTGAATGGCATAAAATATTTGTAAACCATGAATTTGATAAGGGGTTAATATCCAAAATTATAAAAAACAGACAACTCAATAGTAAAAATAACCAAATGATCAGATTATAAAATGTAAAATAAACCAAAATAAAAATAACCAAATAATCTGATTATAAAATATAATCAGATTGGATGAGGACCTGAATAAGCATTTTTCTAAAGAAGACACACAGGTGCATTAAAAGATGCTCAACCTCACTAATCACAGAGAAATGCAAATCAAAGCCACAATAAGGTATTACCTCATATCTGTCAGAGTGGCTATTATCAAAAAGACAACTAACAATTGTTGACAAGGATGTGTAGAAAAGAAAACTCTCATGCACTGTTGATGGGCATGTAAATTGGTGCAGCCTCTATGGAAAACCATATGAAATTTCCTCAAGAAAATTAAAAATAACCCTGGCTGGGTGGCTTAGTTTGTTGGAGTGTCATTCCGTGCACCAAATGTTGTGGGCTTCATCCCTGGCCAGGACGCCTACCACAAGCAACCAATTGGTATTTCTCTCTCACGTGGATGTTCTTTCTCTCTCTCCCCGCCTCCCACTCTCTCTCATCAGTGAACATATCCTGGGATGAAGATTAGGGAAAAGAAAAAACCCAAAACACAAAAAACCCACTTTCTTACTTTTTGGCACAACACATTGCTCTAGATTTATTTTGTATTTTCTTGGCTCCAGCCTTGGAATCAGCCATTCTTCCCAAGAAGTTTGGTTCCTTATACAAGGGGAGACGCCTCGCTAAAACCCGAAAATTTATTTATAAAAAAGTGTGTATTTATTCTTACATGTTTAAACTTCAGTCACCTTCAGAGTGCTCTCCATTTGATGTAATACACCCATTGAGACTTTTTTCCACTGCTCAAAACAGTTTTTGCGTACCTCGATTTGGATGCCTTTTAGTGCTTCTGCCATTTTTTTGTTTCACCTCTTCCATATCAACAAAATGTTTCCCTTCAAGGACTTTTTTTTCATCCAGGGAGACAAACAAACAAACAAAAAATAAGCCACTTGGGGTGAGATCAGGTGAATAGGGAGGGTGGGGCATGGGGGTCATGTTGTTTTAGGTCAAAAACTGCTGAACACTGAGCGTGATATGGGCAGGTGCACTTGTAAATCACCTATCATGAAATGGGCAAACACGTTGAGTCTTCAAAAAAAAATTTACTGAAGCCAAATGCAGCCTCTCACAACAATGTCAGCTGGTTCACTAATACAGGTGGGTTCCTAGAACACCCACCTAGCCGCAGAAGCCTGTACTACAAGGGGCCTGCTCTCCAGAAGATAATTCTGCATTTGTTATGATCCCCCCTTGCAGTGAGGAATGATATTCAAAAAGCAGAATCTGGACCCTGGGTGTATGAATTGCTATTTGACAGTTGCAGCTCCTGGACTCTCTCAACGGCCAGAGCTAGAGGAAGCACACACACACGCACACACAGTCACACCTGTATTTTTGGTCTCTTTAAATTTGAATTTTATTAAATTGGATAACTGCTTTACCTTAATAAAAAAGTCATGCATTCAATATTCAATTTGAGTCATTTATCTCATCAATATTTGAGAGGCAACAGGCTGCATGGAAATAATAATGAGTTAAGAGACAGGATTAAACCAAATTCTAGTTCTGTCATTTAAGACCTATGTAAACTTGGCCCAACTACTTACCTTTGCCAATTTTGTTTCTTCATCTAGAAAATGGGATGAAAATAACACCCATTCTCAGATTTGGGTGAGAATTAAGATATCATTTTTCATACACCTGACACTCTGCATCTCCTTCCTTGTTTTAGCCAATACTCAGGTACATGTGATAAAACATCTTTAGCTTAGTTATGAAAGAGAATTTTATTTGTACCATGTAACTCAAGGTTGGAAAGCAAGAAGGAGGGGCATGATGCAAGCAGGAAGTGAGGCACTGTCAGATTATTCCCATGTGAAGTCAATTGGAGCCCACGCAGAGCTAGAACCAGAGACAGCTGAGAGCAAGAGGATCAAAAGTGGTGATTTAAAGAGCAAGAGAGAGGTGTACAAGCAAAGCACCTGCCATCCTCCACTGTAGACAGGCACTGTGAGATCTGGGACCTGACTTGTATCACAGGCAGCTTGTTCTTGATGCATGCATGTCTTAGGCCAGGTGTGCAATATCCAAGTTAATCCCAGCTCACATAATACGTATTTCTAATATTCTGCTATACCACACTGATCTCATCCTAGACTTTGACTTGAAGAATCAGCAGCAAATATGACTCACCTATTTGAGGCAGCTGAGGGCATGCCCCTGGGAAATGGAGAGATGGGTCAAATCATACTCATAGTTATAACTCATAGTCCCATTATCTGAATTCAATGGCCTTGGAAATCCCAGCCAAGCATTTCTGAGCTCCTACTTACGGAATTACAGGGGAAACACAAATCAGCAAAACACAGTCCTTACTCTTAAGTTGCTCATCATCTCACTGGGAAGTAACTACAATACCAGGCAAAATGTAACATGGGTTGCGGTAGCAGGGTCAAGAGAGGAAGGCCTGACTCTTACTGGATTGACAAGGGAAAACCTGCTGGGTTTACAGGAACAACTGTAAAGGACACGTGGACAAAAACAAGGGGGAGTGGAAACAGGGGAGGGAGGTGGAAAGGGTTGGGGTGGTGAGGAGGGTTGGGGGGGAAGGCAGAAAACTAAAAAAATGTAAAAATTTTAAAAAATGTGCTGGGATTTGAAGGTTAAGTAGTGTTTACACTTGCAAATACAAGGGAAACTAACTTCTGGGTGGAGGAAAGAACCTGGGCAAAGGCATAAAGACACGCAAGTGCGTTGTGAGTAAACATGCTCGGAATGGAACAGCAGGTCTCCTAGGTGACAAGTGCATGGTGGAGCTGCAAAATGGGCCTCGTCCCTGTTCACGTCCTTCATAGCACCTGCTATAATTAGTAAGTGTATGTTTATTTGTTTATTTATTTTCTTATATTTTCTAATTTCTTTGTAGGTTTATGGATTTGTAACATAATTTAAGCATATACATACACAGTGGTGGGCAAAAGTAGGTTTACAATTTTGAGTATGCAAAACAGAGCTTTCTCGTGCATTATTTATTTACTTGATGACTGTATTATTTATTTGTATCATTTCCACACAAACGACTGTGAACCAACTTTTGCTCACCCCTGTGTACAAACTGCGTGCTCTCACCATGCCAGCTATCTGCCACTCATACTGCTTTTCATTTGTAGTAAGGGTTCTCATGCTCAGAACTATAGGAGACAAATATTTTCATTGTCATTACTAAAATATCAGGTGTATGGCTCTCTTGCCAATTACTCCATTTTAATATTTGGACCTATTGTCTTGAGAATATCATTGGTCTTGATGAATCACTTCCTTCTGGCTCCCACTGAGGCATTCTACCTGGTTCAGAGCTCTGCAGCCGGTAGGCAGAATCCCCTTGCACTGATTTCACTTGTGCAAGGGCTGACTTTGAGTCCACTCTGACCTTTGTTCACATGAGACAAAGGGAAGAGGCGTTTTTGCTGTGCTTTCCTTAGAAGTGGCAGAGCAGGTATGATTCAATTCAAGACCGTTCAAGAGATTTACAAATTTAGCTAAATAGAAGATCTTTCCCCCAGGTTCTTCCATTTAAAAATTCAAGAGATTTTCCTCATTTATCCCCAGAGATTGTATGACTCTGATTTGGTGACTGTACAGTAGAATTGCACTTGGGCTGTTCAACCTTGACTTAACCCCAAAATTGGAGTCTTTGTCCTTGACTCTTTATCTGCAAATGGGATCTATAATGCTGATCTCATGCAAGGGGGGTTTAATGACTTGGCTGAAAGAGTGACACAGAGAAAGCATTTTGTGCTGTCACCTGGATTGAAGAAATATACTAAGCATAGTAAAATAGAAAATTATGAGACCATTTACCAAAAAAAGTAAAATTATTAGCTCAGATACTCAGTATCTATCTGTCCTGATACTATTCAAAACTTTTTGTTATTTGGAAATCAAACCATATCTTCATTGAATAACACATGCACACTGTGTAAATATGTGATTAATTAACACATTTTAAATATTTTGTATTGTTCTTAAATATTCAGTTAGGAGTAAAGTCCTTTAAAAACACTACTGGTTATATCTATGTCTGTGTGTTTCGAAGTTGGGTGTAGGTATTCAAGACCTGAAAGTGTCCACTTTTAAAAGAGAGAAAGAGAATGAGCAATCATGGTGGCCCATGGCAAATTTTTCTACAATGTTAAGTGGGACAGAATAGGCAACATCAACAAGAGAGTCTGATGTTCCTAGTCTGAGCAGCATACAGTATAGGTAGTCTTAAAAGAATGAAAATGGATAATCCAGGCCAGTGGATATCCTTTAGCCAAGAGAATGAGAAGCCATATCCAGAAGGGATGAGCTGAAGCAGAGAGTAGAAAGGCAAGGAGGTGAGTCAGGACCGTCATCTGAGGCAGGCCCAGTGACCCAGACCAGGAAACTCAGGATAGAGGTCTGAGTTACCAGGAGACAAGAGGTAGCCAAGGATTTTGGTTGATAGGCATGGAGCCTGGCCAATTGGACACTAAAATATCTTGCTATTTATAGTTCTATCTCTCTAGTTTTAGAAATGACCCATTTATTTTCTCTCTGAGAAGTTTAAAGGTTTCCCAATTGACTCTGAGTTCAGAAATATCCTGGTGATGTGGCTTGATGTGGATATTTTTTGTTTTTCACATCTATTGCACAGGGTTTTATGGAATGAATAATCCCTATTTACAATTTCCTTGATTTTCAAAGAGGATTCTACTTTCTTTGGTCCATCATGTCAGTTACCACTTGTCCGTTGTTGTATAGCTTCCTTTTCCACTCAGTTTTTGTCATTTTAATACTTTTTTTCATGCCTGTTTAGTAAAATTTGAAGAGTTTCAATCTGTGTTAAAGGGTGGGTTCCACCATAACTGGGGGAAGGGCAGCAGCTGTCGGCTGGGGCTCAGAGCAGGCCTGGGCAGCTCCCGTCCCCTCCCTGAGCCAGCCTCTTCTTGTTCTGTGACTTCCATTGTGGCCTGAGGCTGGTGCCAGGCAGAGCCAGGACTTTCCATGTCCAGGCTGGAAGATAACCAAGGATGCTTGAGCCAAATCCAATGTTGACAGTTCTTCAAACATTTCTACCACAACACTGGAATGAAGCACAGTGGCCAAATAAAGTTAAAATTTAAAATTTTAAAAAGGGGAGTTGGGTGAGAAAAAGAGATACCTCATTCAGCCTAGAAATCTATGGGCTCATCCCCTGAGACCCTGGGAATCCCTCCTCCCCAGAGCACCAAGGCAGCGATAGCTTTTTCTCCCCTTGGCCAGGGGCTCCAAACCTTCCTGCTATCACGGCCCCCTTTTGTTGTATACATGTCTTCTTGCTCCCTGCATTTTTTGCTCACCTAAATGAAACCATCCATTTCCCTTTATGTGATCACTCCTGAGCAAACCAAACAAACGAAAAAGTGCTCATTACATTTTTCTTAAGTCATACCAAGCTTCTAACTCACCAAGGGTGGAGAATCAATATACAAAATATTTAATACAAATTAATTTATAAAGCCACTCCAAAAATGTTAGTACAAATCCATGTGTGACTCATATTCTTTAGAAATGGTGAAACTCAGTGACCAGTGTTTTGTCCCCTCCAGCTTCCCCACAATCATATAAGGATGGAATTATGGGAAGCTGGCTGATGACCATGGCAATGTGATATATAGTGAATTTTGGGAATGGCATATTCATCAGCTTCCCCCAGATGGCCACTTTTCCTTGAAACTGTTCTCCTTCCTGGGACAAATGTGTTGCCTGTGTATAGAAAGTGCCCAGCTGTCTCCTGTCAGCATCAAAGCGGTGATAAGAAAGATGGACAAAACTTACCCTGACGCCTTCTCCATAGTCTGGGGAGGAAATGTCTGAAGTGCCTGAGCCCGTAACTTCCACAGGGGACAAAAGCAGGAATGACGAATCTGTCCTAGGAGGAAAAGTCCTGGCTGTTGATATATCTGTGTGTGAATTTTATCATATTCAACTGGTAAGCCTTTGTGTAGAGTACTCCTCACCTACCTATCAGGTTGGACCATACTAAATTGCCGAGAATCAACCATTTCTGAAGTACAAGAATGATAATGCCATACAGTTCAACCCAAAAACTTTTTCCTGTCCTTCAGGACTTGGCTCAGGTACCCCCTTTTCAGGACTGCTTCTCTGGCTTCCCCGATTTAGATGTTATCATTCTGCTCCCACTGCATTCTGGGTATGTAACTATGTCATACCTATTTCTCCATGATGCTGTTTGGGTTTACCTCTATATCTTTCCTGCTGAACTTAAGGTAAATAATTCTGTCTTATTTAACTTTGAATACCCTGCATGTAACTCAGTGACTGGTGAGTGGTAGGCACTCACCAAGTGCTTAAGTAAATAAGAATATAAAAGAGAAAAGCTATCTGGACAGTGAGTATGGGTGTCAAAATTCATAATCTTCTCATCTAAATAAGATTCAGGTGTGGATGAGTCTCCTTGGATATAGTTATTTAAATGTAGCTCCTTTGAGTACAGGCCATCTCAACCTGTATATCTGTGAAAGAAAGAAAGAGGTATATGCTTCACACACACCAAAAAACAATGGTTGTGCAAGCATAGGGCAATTGGTATACATACTTCTGCTCGAAAAAGGGAGAATGGGATACACAAAGGAGTCACTGCCCATGGCAACTCTGAAATCCAACAGGCATAATATCGTTAATCCCTTCATTTGTTTTCAAGGCCTGGGAACACGTCTCCATGGCTCTTGGCTCCACTCTGGACTATTGTTCCACCCTCTGAGTCACGAAAGGTAACACTTGTTTGTAGCTGAAACATTTTCTCAGTCTGCTTTTTGCCAGTAGAATTTTGGAGTCCCTGATGCCTCTTTTCATTTTGTCCTGTCTCTGTCCCCTTTCTGACCAAGGCAGCAGAATTTCTGTTGATGCGATTTTCTCAAAAACTTGGTGGGCTTCTGTGAAACTCACTGGGGTTCACACCATTACACAAATGCCACGTCCATATATCTCTTCTAGATTAGCTCCTCTACTCTGGGCTCCTGCTGAGAAGGCTGAGACAATGTTCTAAGCTTCCCACAGTCCTATTGTTTGAGAAGACTTGTGAGCTGCATCCTTAACCTCTTTAAAGAACCCATTGTGGATCCAATGACAGACAGGTCCTTTCATCTTTCTGAGATCTGAACAAAATATTATACGGTCGCTTTTTTATCTCTAGACCACATTTTTCTGACAGTACCTAGAAGTCATTTCTTAATTTTAGCTTTGTTTGTTTGTTTGTTTTTGTTTTCATTTTGTCTCTAGAAGAGAGGAGAATTCCCCAAAACCCTCAAGGTCTGGCTCCTTTCTGTTTAACAGACTTTCCCCTAAGTTCTCTTTTTCCTCTTGCATTTTGTTATAAGCAGCAAGAAGATACTGGGTAGTCCTTTTCTTGGAAATCTCCTAGATTACCAAGTTATTTTGGCATTTTTTCTGCTTTCCACATAAGTGAGGATGACAATATCACTATGATTTCTGCCAATACATAACAAGGATTACCTTTCCTCCAGTCTCCAATAAAATGTCTCTCACTTCCCTTTGAGCCCTTACAGGCAGCGTCCTCAGGGTCCTAATTTCTGTTGTTGGTTTGTTCAAGGCAACTTAGGCTTCCTTTATCATGCCCCTCAAGGTTTTTCCAGCCTTCTCCCTTTGCCTAGTCCCAAAGCATCTCCAAAATTTTTAAGTATTTGTTATGAAGGCACCCCACATCTAGTACCAAAATTTTATGAGTTACATATTACTGAATAACAAATTATTCCAGACTTAGAGGAGTAAAATAGTATCCATTCTGTCACAGTTTCTATGAGCCAGGAATCCAGATGCAGCTTTTAGGTCGGTCCTTGGCTCAGTGTCTCCTGCAAGGTTCCAATGAAGGTGTCAGAGGGGCTGCAATTGTCTCAAGATTTGAATAGAAAAGCGTCCTCTTCCCACCTTATTTACACAGCTGTTGGCAGGATTCAGTTCCTGGATGGCTATTGGACTGTGGACCTCAATTCCTCACTAACTGTGGGACAGAGGACTCCGAGTTTCTTGCAACAGGGACCTTTCCACAGGACAGCTTGCCATATGGCAGTTTGCTTTATCAAAATGAGCAAGCAAAAAAAAAAAAACTGGGAAAGACTGTAACCCAGACAAAAGTCAGCATCTTCCACGACCTACATTTGGAAGTGACATACCACCACTTTTTCCACATTGTATTAAAAGTTACAAGCAAACCCATACTAAAGGGAAGGGTATTACACATGGGCATGAGTGAGAAGAAACAGATATCATTGGGACCCATTTTAGTAGCTGCTGAACTAACTTCAAAGATGCGTAATTGGGTATTATTCTTTTACAAGTTGATATTTATTCAAAGCTTATTAGGTGCCATTCACTGGCCTAAGTGTTTGCATACACTTACCCTGTGAGGAAAGGGTTATTATCACCCCTATTTGCATATAAACAATCTCAGAATTTAGTTTAAGTCATTTAAATTTAAAAGTTTAAATAATTTGCCAAGGATTTCCAGGGAGTAAACAGTTAAGTCAGTATTTAAACCCAGGGCAGTATGGCTCTTCACGGCCACAATCTATACCTTCTTACAAAACAAACAAACAAACAAAAACCATAGAACACCAGTGAGGAATAGATATGCAGCTGGATCTAGATGTTGTGGAGTGCCCATCAGGAAAAAAATTTAGAGTAATTTTCTTCTGAACTTTCTGTGCTGGTGTTGTAAAAGAGACAGGATAATAAATAAATATCTCTGTATTAACTTTATATTTTCATAAACTTTCTTTTCATGGGAAAAATGATGACTGGGGAGATTTGAATGACTTGCCCTAAGACTCTAAACTGCATGCTGCTTTTTAAAAATATATAATAAATGTTTTCCCATATCATTAATCATTTTTTAAAATATGACAATCAATGTCTGAACTTCTTAAGCTTTAATTCAATATTTATAACATACTGCTTTCTTGAGTATAGTACTTTAAAAGCTACTTTTTTGACATCAGAAGGCCACAGAACCATTCTGAGAGTGCTTGAAACATCTGAGTTAAAACCTTTAAAGTTACAGGGTGTTGCTTTGTGGATTAGGAATTCTGGGGGAAAGTAATGCTGAAAGCACAACAGAGAGTGTCAGGAAATATGTAAGTTAGGCTCTCCTCTCCCACATCCTTTGAAGTTCACACTGAAAGGGAAGACCTATCATGAAGTTAGGGGGTCGCAGCAACAGCTCTGGGACCATCGTCCAAGGATAGGGTTCTCTGAGGGATTTCTGTTAGATACAATAGGATAGAAATGGATTTTTATGGCACTGATTTTCTTTCTAAATTAGTATATAATACCACTCAAGTGTCAAGTAAAAAACAAGTATGCAAAATTTAACATTACTATCACAGTATTTCTAAGATTCATTCCCATTTTGGCACCAACTTGCTGCATGGTCCTAGTCAGGAAATCTTGAGTACTTCTAGGAGATGTTGCAAAACTTAACATCTCTATAGTTTCCTATATTTATAAAAACTTACAATTTGAAAATAATATGTGATTTTTTAAATCATAACTTATTTTTCTTTACCATGGCTCACAATTTCCTGTTTGTTTTTCATGTATATTTATATTTATTATATGCTAAATACAATGGAATACTACTTAGCAATAAAAGAAACTTAATAACTATAAAAATCAGAAGAAAAAATGAAAACTAAAAGCAAGATATAGATATAAATCAAACTAAGCCAACAATTATATTAAATTTAAATGATCTCAGCACTCTAAGCAAAAGGCAGAGGTTGACAGATTAAGTTTAAAAATAAGATCAAACTGTATGGTGTCTACATGAGTTGGCTGGGACTGCCAACTAATAACAGAGCACCACAGACTGGGTGGCTTAAGCAGCAGAAATTTATTTCCCCACATTTCTGGAGGCTGGATGTCCAAGATGAAGGTGTTAGCAGGTTGGTTTCTCCCAAGGGCCTTGTCCTGGGCTCACAGAAGTGTTTATATCTTTTTATGCTCATACCAAAAATGTGCAAGAGTTCTGGTTGCTTCACATCTGTTCCAAATCTTGGTGTTGTCAGTGTTGTCCAGTTTAGCCGTGCTAGTGTTTGGGTAGTGGTATCATATTGCAGCTTTCATTTTCACTTTTGTGATGACTAATGATATTGAACGATTTTCATGTACTTAATGCCTATTTATTATTGTTTTTTGTATAGGCTCAAATCTTTTGCTCATGTTCTTAATTTTTTAATTATGAAGTTGTGAGAGTTCCTTATGTATTCTAGATATAAGTCCTTTGTCAGATATATGTTTTGCAAATGTCTTTTAATTCTCTGACTCGTTTTCATTTTATAATGATGACTATTTTAAATTTTGATGACATAGAGTTTAAATTAACTTTTCTTTTTATAGTCATTACTGTCTTTGTCCTATCTAAGAAATCTTCGCCTACTCTCGAATCCTTGGTAGTTTTTATGTGCAGGCCTTTGATTCATCTCAAGTTGAATTTCGCGTCAGTATCAGGTAGAAGTCAAGGTTCATTGTTTACGTGGACTTAATGAACTCACTTTTTAGAAGCCAAAGATATCTTTCTGCCATGCACTCTTCTATTTATACAATTCTCATTTTTTGTGTTAAATATAGAAAATAATTGCATGAGTTATTTTGTATATTTTATCAATATTTGTATCAGTTTAGGTTTGCCTGCGTGAGATAGAGATCAGAAAAACTGACTCAAGAGAGCTAGATATTTCTCTCCCACATAAAAGAAGTCCCGAAGTAAACAGTCCCAGGCATACAGAGCACCTTAATGGTCATCAGAGACCCAGGCTCCTTCTCACTTCTTATTGGCCATCCCTAATCTGTTGCCCTCATTCTCATAATCCAATGTGGGGTTAGATATCTAGCCAATGGGCCGATGGTCCTAGCAACAGGATGAAGGAAGGAAAAAAAATGCATTTGAGCACCTTTCAGGTGAATTACCAGAAATCACACTTAGATATTATAGGCCAGAGTTTAGTCATTTCATTGCAACTAGCTACAAATGAGTATTTCAGCAAAGCGGCTAGGAGATCAACTGTTAGAGGTTGGGCCTCTACTGACAGAAAGGAGAGAATGAATAGAAGAAGTACCTAGTACTCTCCCCAGTGGTAGATAGCACTGTGATACTTCAGAAAAAAATATCTAAGTATTCAAGTTTAAACAACAACAACAACAACAAGCAGCCCATAAGCTTTTCTTTTTAGAAAAAAGTTCACATTTGTTCTTCCTTAATTCTCAATTAATTTTTCCATCATATAATACCACTGATAACAAAAGGTCATTTTCCTTGCGTTGGTATCACTTCTATCCTTCCTCGGCCTGTTACAAGAAACTTTAGAAAAAGTGCAACAACTGAACACCAGTATATGGAAAGAGGCTATTTATTTAATACATACATGGAAATAATGACCCCAGTTAGAAGTGAATCTAAGGAAATAAGGCATCTGAGATCATTCCTAACCTCAATTCCCCCTAAAACAGGTTTCCATAAAATCTTAGAGGGATTAACATGCTAGAATTAAGTACTCTGTAGACTTCTCTACACATACCTACTCCATATTCCACCTTGCTTTCTTATGTTGTTGTTTTCTTTTCTCCTTGGATCCTAAAAAACTATTTTAAAATCTCAACTGCTGTTGAAAATTATTGTCAACTATGGTCACATACACCAAAATACAAGCAACAGAAGCAAAAATAAACAAGTGGAACTACACTAAAATAAAAGGCTTTGGCACAGCAAGAGAAACAAACAACAAAATAAAAAGGTGACCTACAGAAAGGAAGGAAATATTTGCAACTCATATATCTGATAAGGGGTTAATATCCAAAATATATAAAGAACTAATAAAATAGAAGAAAAAAAGAAATCCAATTCAAAAATGGGCAGAAGAATTGAATAAACATTTTTTTCCCAGAGAATACATACAAACGGCCAACAGGTACATGAAAAGGTGCACAACGTCATTAATCTCATTAATCGTCAGGGAAATGCAAATGGAAACCATGATGAGATATTGCCTTACACGTGTTAGAATGGCTATTATCAAAAAGACAAAAGATAACTAACCAGTGTTGGCGAGGGTGTGGAGAAAAGGGCGTCCTTGTTCCCTGCTGGCAGGAATGTAAATTGGTACCACAACTATGGAAAACAGTATGGAGGTTTCTCAAAAAAAAAAAAAAAAAATAGAACTACCACATTATTCAGCAATCACACTTCTAGGTATATATCTGAAGGAAATGAAAACAGAATCTTGAAGAGATACCTGTACCCCCAGGTTCATTGTAGTATTATTCACAATAGCCAAGATATGGAAACTACCCAGGTATCCATCAACAGGTGATTGGATAAAGATATGATTTTCTATAATATATAAATATAATGGGCTGTTGTCCAGCCATGAAAAGAAGGAAATTCTGCCATTTGTGATAACATGAATGAACCTTGAGGGCATATGTGAGTGAAGTACAATAAGTCAGACAAAGAAAGACAAATAAACTTATGCAATGTTTTATGCTAATTATATCTCAGTAAATTTGGAAAAATAAGTGCAAATATGAAAGTCCAAAAAAGGGTCAGGAGTTCTTATGTATAAACAACCCGTGGCAAAGACAGTAATACTTACCAAATGGTCTATTAGTCTTGCCCCCATACTCAGCCTCCTGGTCCTTTAGTTCTCTCAAGGCTTGGCCCCTTTGTCTATTGGCTCCTGATGTGCTCAGTCCCCTCATAGTCAGAGAAGGCCCAGTGACTAGTCCTGACCAATGGGCTGTGAAGGAAGTGAATGTGTGTTACTCCCTAGGCTATGGCAATGAAAGCCTGCCTACATGAACTCTCCAGCCCCCTTCCCCTACCTCTGTGATTACAGTGGAAGCTTTTTATTCAGAGAGGAAAGCCCCAGGATTAAACTGGCCTAGGTATCTGAGCCATTGCATGAAGAACAGATGCCCTGAAGAGCTATCTAGATCTACGGATGACTACGTTAGCAAAGAAATAAACCTTTGTCTCTTAAACAATTTATATTTTGCAGTCATTTCTTGTGATAGCATAACCTGGCTTATCCTTACTAGCACACAACCAACAGAGCAATACAAAAGGCCCATAATAGGAGAACAATAGCTTTGGTATGCTACAATTATTTGATAAAGTATTATGTAGCCATCGGAAGGAATTGTTATAAAACTATGTAACAACATAAGAATTATTGTGATATAATATTAATTGAAAAAAGCAGAAAACAAAAATAGGATTAGAAAGGTACATTGGAATAAAACACAAGGCTTTTCCAGTAAAATTGACAGAATGAATAAAATTGTGACTCATAAGTCTCCTTAAAATATTTTCCAGTAAACTATCAACATACCAGAATTTGTGTATTTATTTTTTGGGGTGGAGATGGAGAATGGAGTGCTCCCAGCTAAGCCTAAACCAATATTCAGGCTTGTTCAGACAGATATTGACTATCTACTAAATAAGGAATTTCTAGGAAAGAACTCATCTTAAGAAAAAG
Organism: Macrotus californicus; assembly: GCA_007922815.1. Classification (NCBI taxonomy): domain Eukaryota; kingdom Metazoa; phylum Chordata; class Mammalia; order Chiroptera; family Phyllostomidae; genus Macrotus; species Macrotus californicus. The sequence continues at coordinate 3,477 of VMDR010015712.1, read as the reverse complement.
GAGAATAAAGACAAATTTGCTCAGTAACAATAAGTCAGTCTTTGGCATGTAGGGGAACTCATGTCTGAGCACTTGAATTCATTCTCTGACCCAGACCCCTGGGACTCATGTCAACATGTGAGAGCTGTTTGGCACATGAGTAAGTCTCTGTGTGCAATGTTAGAAGCATAAGGCCATGCTACTTTGGGAAGAGGGTAGGAGTGTGACACAGTTGTACAAGTTAGTGTGTGACCTGGATTCAGTGAAGGGCAACAGTGACCCTTCACTGTTGAAGTACAACATGGAGCTGGGGAGTAACAGAAGATGGCCAATATCAAAGGCACAGGAGTGACAGCAGCAAGTCAACTTCTAGGGAAGGGGTCAAGCAGCAGGGCCCTATGTGATGGGTTCAGCATGATCCTAAATGTACCTGTGGCTCAGCGGTGCCAGTGAGTGGCAGCTTTTGAGCAAGGGGCAGCACTCTCAGGGCAGATATCAGTGCTGTGGATGGCAGCCCTTAGTTTTGGGGCAGTATCAACCTCAGAGGTCAGTGGAAGTTGTGAGAGTTTATTCATGAGCATATATAAGTGGTATCCTGGAAGTCTCGGAAGAGAAGGCAGGAGATTTGCAATAAGTCAGAGAGCCTGCAGAAGTTGACAGGAGACCCCATTATAAGTGAGGAAGGAAACATAATTTATTACTGTGGACACCCCCATTTTCTGTCCAGACTGCACAGCTTAGCACGCGCATGTTTCCAAAGTGAGGGAGAATTTAACAGAAGAAAAGGGATCACTTGGAAATGGACAAATGAGGGACAGGAAGGTAGCATTTCCTAGAGCTGATCCCTCTAGCACTATCAACAGAAGGGAGACTCTGAGTCTCGGGTAGAAGAGGCTCGAGATCAATGAAGGGTTTATCAGGCCTCCCTCTACCAATACCCGTTTTGACATTCTAGGTTTGACATCCTAGGTGGCCTCATACTTGAAAGATGCTTCTCTGGAGAGTAAACAGAGACATTTTGATTACTGTAAACTAATCCACTGGTATGCTGAGTGAAAGACTAATGACAATACAAAACATATGATCCCTTCATAACAATTAAAAAGTAAAGAGGCATCCTGGTTATTAGGTCAGTCTCTTGGTTAGAAACAACCTGTTCTCAAAAGACTGAATGCTCTGGGTTTCCACTGACGATAGCATTATTGAACACACAAAGCTAAGGTTTGTGACCCCAAAGCAATGGCACTGTGAGAGCCCTGATCACAGCTGCCAACTAAATTGCTAATATCATGGACATACTCTCCAGCTGCAACAAAAATTGTTGAAAAATAAACAAAACTGTCAAAATATCATCCAGAAATTAAAATTTCCATAATAAAAAATTAAATCAATGAATACATATGAGGACCAAGGAAAATGAGAAAAAGAAGTATGCTGGATATTTTTTGTTCCTCCAAGAACATCTCTACTTGTCCTCACCCTTGTGGATGACTTCCACTGTCTCTATCAACCCAACTTCTTGTCTATGAACTTGGTCTGCAATGTACTTCACAGAAGAGTTGCTATGGTCAATTCCATCAACATTTTACCCAGAAGTTTGTGCGTTTAGGGTCTTATTTTAAAATATCTATTCTTAATTCCAAAAATTACAAAAATATTCTCCTATGCTTTCAACTATTAGCTCTATGGTTTTATTTCATATTATGTCTTCAATCCATCTAGGGTTCACTTTTATATGTTGTGAGGCAGGTACCCAACTTTTTCTCTGGGTAGTGAGCTACTGTCCCTAATTCATTTGGAAACATTCTGTAATTTCCCCAGTGATTGTGAAGTTGCCCTTATTATAAAACAAATACTCCTATATACCATTTATGGACTCTATTCTCTCCATTATATTCTTTTTTCTGTATTTTGTTCCATCGAACTTTTTGTCTCTCACTATTTCAGGAATATAGCTTTCAAGTATTCCTATTATCTGTCACATTTGCCAGGGTTGGCTTAGCAGCTTTTATGGATCTTTATTTTTCCAAATTTCTCAAAAAACAACTTGATAGAATTGCACTGGATATATTACCTAAGAGACTTAAATTTTAATAATAATACCTCATTCTACCCAGGAATACAGGCCACCTCTCCATGTATGCCACTAGTATTCTGGTTTGTCATCTACCACAATTTTAAATCATCTTAAAAAGTCTTATGCATTTTTGTTGGGTTAACTCCTTAATATTTTATGTTTATCTTGCTATAGGTAATAGTAACAAGAGCAGGGGGAAAGGAGGAAGCAGACAGGGTTGAGCAGCAAGATGGTAGAAGAAACATGTCTATGAGTAGAGCAGAACTGATATTTGAATGGCTGGATAAGTATACACATTTAAGGAATAGAAAGAATATTTAGAGAAAATCATCAGGAAGACTTCTATGTGGTGTACTGTATAAGCCCCCACATTAAAGGTCTAAATTATTTCTCAAAGCACCTGGAGTCATATTTGTGTTTTCACTTCCTATGACTCTGTGCTGAGGCTCAGCCACTAGAGCCCTGGCTTTTATTTAGAACATTGGTAAATAGACCCCTTGCCCAGGTGCAAATTAGTTTTACTTTGTTTGCTTTTCCAATTCATTAAATCCTGAGTATCTCGAGTGTATCCTTTAACACAGCATTTGCCAAAGTGGGTTCAGTGATTATAAGTCAAGACAGTTCTATAGTCAAGAAAGGTTTGGATTTGTGGGATGAAACAGTTTTAACTTGAGTTCTTTGTCACAGGATTTCTCAGAGTTTAATATACACGTTACTATAATTCTCCAAGAAGGAGACGTAGTATGACACATTTCTCAAGTTTGACCACAGAGATCCTTTTTCTCAAGGCATCACAGGCTAACACTGTTCCATGGAGCAAACTCTAGGAACTATTCTGATGAACTGCCTACCTTTGAGCTGGAATGTGAACTTAGCAGGCATGATCAAGGGCAAATTTTTTGTGGTTGTTATGAAATAGTATTTTGTAAAATGCACTCTTCATCATATTACTTATTCTAGTAAGTTCTTTAACCATGAAACTATTATCTTTCATGTCTATCAATATGCATGATCATATTTAATTAATTTATTTCAAAACATCTTGTATTCTCTCTTTGGGACATCTCATGTGGATAGTCTTGTTTTCCTAACAGCCTAAATTCCATCAAGGTAAGAATCATGTCTATACCTTTACTGAATCATGCTTAGCACTTGGTACAGTGCTAGATGCAAGATCAAGATTCAATAAATGCATCTTGGTTGGAAAAAGTAAAACTTAAATGTACAGCAGACACAGACTTTTATAAAGTTCCTATATATTTGATGACATGTCATCTAAGTATTTTTGTGCTTTAATTGTTACTCACTCCTTTTTTCTCTCTGTCCTTTTTCAGCAGTAAATACACCCTGGAAGGAAAATGGGGACAACAAATCTGAGCAAAGCGGCCCTGAAAATTATTTTTTTATTTGTTCCAATTTAA
>VMDR010015711.1:0-21992 GCA_007922815.1 Macrotus californicus | reverse complement strand
GTCAATTTTAATTTTCCAACCGCTTTTCTGAATTTGAGGAACTTTTTTATATTTAGACTTTAAGAACTACAGGTGGAGAAAAAGTAATAAATACAACGAATGCCTTTCCATTCAACTGTCTTCAATAAAAGTGATGCAATTGCAAAGACGATTATTTAACACACTTATCTCTCTGTTGAATCTCATGTAAGGCTGGAAGAACACTTCTGCATTATGCTGACACTATAATAACAGTCTGATACAAAGCTATTGATTGCTACATTAAAGTTAAGAACTTGATGATTACTCTTGCATTCTTTCTGTGAATTAGCATTAGAATAATGTCATTAGTACCTACCAATTAAATTACTACAGTTACCAATACTGTAACGAAACCTAAACTATGTTAATTTGAGATCAACAATAGGTTCACATGAACTATTTTCTGTATCTTCTGCTTTTGAAGGAAAATACAGTTTCTTCCTACACAGAAGTATCAGATTCTTGCAGCATCCGTGACACTTGTAAGCATTCGGTGGTCAGACACCAATACATACCCTTTAAATGATATGGCCCAGTGGAGCTGGAAGGCGCCATCACAGGGCCAGGCAGCCTGGTATCTCAGCCTTCCACCAGGACAGAGCCAGCAGGCCCCAGCTGGTGTGCTGAACCCAGACTAAGGTGGAAATAGATTTTACATTTTGAAAGTCAACTCTTCTAACATTGAACCCTAAGACATACTTATTTGATACAAGTACAGGGAAGGCTTCAGAAATTATTTATTGGATCAAATTTATAATGCTCATTTCCAAAAATTACTCTTAAAACAAGTTAAATCTTAATTTTATCATCCTTCTGGGTTTTTGAATTCATACTAGATAATGCATATTTTTAAAAATAGGAATAAATGTATGTCCAGGACTCCAACTATGTTGTCTGAATCCTCGGTATGTGTTTCCTGTGCTACTTAAGCATACTTGTAGGTCATTTAGAAGTTATAAAGGCTAAATAACAGAATATTCATCATCAATGCCCATTGTGTGGTGACATTTGCCCATCACACTAAGCTTGCCATTTGGATGGCAAGCTTTTGATGGTAAGCTTTAGACAAATGAAAAACCCTTATAAAATGAATACACATTCCATGTTCTTGTTCTCACTTGGACTGTGTTCACTATTCAAGCACACAGGGGTTTGGATTCTTGCTTGTGCTGTTGTGCTACCATCATCTTTTGACACCACAATTTATTAACTCAGCTCTCACAAATATTAGCAAAAATCAACTTACAAGGTCCCTAAATTCAAGGTTTCCCATGCCTCCTGTGGGCCTCACCTGAACACCAGTGCTGCCTAAGCAGCTATAGAGAATATCCTTTCATTTCTTGAAAGTTTAGTCACCGAGGACTAGTGGAAACATCATGATGGGAGAAATAAACATTTAGTTCCACAAGGCTGCACATGGTGGACCCAATCCCTTCGACATCCTTCTGACTGGGAAAATGCCATCATGGAATTTTAAACCGTGTAACTTCTCACCAAACACTTCAGTGGATTAGCCTGGGGTAGCTTGCCTGGCCTCTGTAATCATAATGTTTTATCATGAGAAACTGAAAAGATACTGCTTCTCTTTTCTAAAAAAGATAAAGCAACCCTATTCTTGGGCTCATTGAAAAGGGTTTTAAAACTGGAGCCAGTAAAATACGATGGTTAAATCCTACAGTCTTTTTCTTTAAAAAAAAATCTCAGCAGCATTTTTAAAAGCATCCTTTCTCTCTCCCCTTTGACCTGAAATCCTATTTGCAATACACACAAGGGACAGATTCCAAATAACAGTAACAGCCACACCAACAACTCCCCAACTTCTTTGTGACTTCTGAGCAGGCACACAGACCTAAGAAACTAGATGACACCCTTCCTCCTAATTTTCAACTTGCTCCCCTTTGAGATGGGACCCAGGGAGCGTGATGCACTCTGATACCCTGAAACCTCTGGCTTTGCTCTACTTTGAAAGTGAAAAGGAAAGGCTTCCCATAAGATAGAAAAGTTTGCTGGGGTATGTGATGCCACGATTTCCAGTAGAGACCCTAACAGACAAAGCATTTTGGAACTCTAACCTCCAAAATGAAATGACCCCATGCACTAACCCCCCCCCCCGCCCCCCAGAAAACAACTTGAGCTTCTGACAGAAAGAATGAAAGCTTTCATCTCTGAGTACACCAGGCACTTCTGCTGGCCCAAGGCACCCAAGGTAGGAAAAGAGGGGAAGGGGCGGAGGACTTCTCAAGGAAGAGTCCACTTCGTTAGGAAAGCTCAGTTTGATTTGGAGGGAGGACGGGACACAGAGGGTTCCAAAGCTGCACTTCTAACTGCCCTGGCCTTTGGTCCCACTTGTCTGTCATTGTCTGTCCACAAGTCCCACATTTCCGGCTCTGGGGACATCGAGAACGTGGGCTTTCTAGTGCTTAGGGATGCTATTATAGACTAGTTCTCTGTTGACCTTTCATGGACTAAGATATCAACTTTCCCCCACACAGTCTGAATTGTTTGTTTACGTTTGTTTTCAGCCTGCCTAAGCCTCCAGCCCAGCCTACCCACCTCCCCCGTCTTCCCTACCCCTTCCCCTCCCTCGGCCTCTCCCCCCACCTCCACCCCAGCTCTCCTCTTTGTGGTCTCCTACCTGCTGGCCAGGCTCTGCCTGCAGTGCTGCCTGAAGGGCATCAGGTGGTAGTTCATGGCGTCCAGCAGCAGCTTCTGGCAGACCGGGTCCGTGCGCATGAAATCTACTGACTGGACCCGCTCCACCAGCTCCGGGGCAGGGATGAGGGCGAAGCGGAGGCGCTTCATGAGGTCTGGCGCGTACTGCATGCGGGTCTCGCGGTCGTGCTCCAGCCACAGCACGGACATCTGGAAGAGCGCCAGCTCCGACTCCACGGGGGGCGGCAGCGAGTCCAGCAGGGCGCGCATCTCCTCGAAGTTGAGCAGCAGCACATCTTCCACCAGGTACTTGTTGGCCAGCTTCTTGGTCTCCTCCAGGCCGTGCAGCGCTGCGATCTTGCACACCTGCTTGTAGTTCTGCACCGAGATCTGGTCGTTGAGGAACTGCACGCAGAGCTTGGTGACCTGGGGGATGTGCAAGATCTTGCTGACCGACAGCACCTCCTCCACCGTGTCCAGGGAGAGGGTCACGTTGGCCGTGTAGAGGTACTCGAGCACCAGGCGCAGCCCAATGGACGAGCAGCCCTGCAGCACCAGGTTGTTGATGGCCCGGGGGCTGGTCAGCAGCTTGTCGTCGGGGGAGGAGGAAGGAGTCCCGGGCTCCTCCTGTGGCGGTGGCTGCTGTTGCTGTGACGGCTGCTGCTGCGGCTGCGGCTGCTGGTCCTTGGGGGCCCCCAGGCCGTCCTGGCCGCCGACCCCTCCCCCGAGAGGGGGGTGGCTGGAGAAGAGAGATCGGAAGTACTGCGAGCAGGAGGCCAGCACGGCCTTGTGGCAGTGGAACTGCTGGCCCTGGGCCGTCAGGGTCACGTCGCAAAACAGCTGCTTCCTCCAAAGCAGGTTAAGGCCGTGCAGCAGGTTGTCGCTGTGGCTGGGGTCGAAGGTGGATGTCCTGTCCCCGGATCTGGACATGGCGAGCTGACTCGGCGCACCTGGCTTTAAACCCTCCTCCAGCCTGGCAGACAGGGGTGGGGGATGGGAGAGAGAGGAGAAGGGTAGTGGAGGGGGTGGGGTGTGGCCGGGGTGGGGACGGGTGTGGAGGGGAGGGGAGGGCGAAGAACAACAATCAGTGCTCGGCTGGGCTGCAGCCCAGCGCGCCTCCGGACCCCGACCCTAGGGGGAAGGTCTGAAGGCGCCGGCTCCGTGAGCGCCACCAGAAGGGCCCTGTCTGGGGTCCGGGCGCCGGTTCTGCTCTCTGCTACTCCTCTCGCCCCCGCCCCCACACTCCGTCCCTCACTTTCCTAAAACCGCCCGGGCTCGGCTCTTGGCAGCGACAGCGGTGGCCGCAGCGACGGCAAAGTGGCGGCTGAGGCCGAGACGCCTCGTGGGCTTGTGTCCATGCCGGGCGGGATGAAGGGAAAGGCCGGGGAGTGGGGAGCCAGGAGAGCCCCGAGAGTGCAGAGGCGACCGATGGAGTAGGTTCCAGGTCAACTCGCGCCCGCAGCTTTGCGTTTCGCAGTTGGTCCAGTTTGGGGGGGTAGGAACAGGGGGCCCGACAAGCGTGCAGGTGGGCGATTCCTAGCCCTCCAAAAGCTGGGGACCCTTTCGATTATCCGTGCTGCCCCGAGAAACTCCTGGGTTAATAGTCTGAGGGAGCAGATAAAGCCCTTTCTTCTCCCGAGAAAGTGCAGCGGAGCGCGGTGAGGACCAGCTCAGTGGACTCGGCAGAGGCGGGAGCTGTCCTTATCAATTCTAGCTCATTTCCCTCACCCCGGCCCTGCCTGCTTCTCTGCTTCGCAAACTGTTGGTTTCCCCGTCACCACTCAGTTTTACTAATTTTCCAGAGACGCCTTTAAACCTGACAGGAGGATCCCTCCAGCCCCTTACCCCCGAGCCCCTCTCCCCCGCCCTCCGCATTTCAGGGCGTAGAAGTTCAAACGAGTGTCTCCCCTTCCCTCGCAGGGCGGCACTGAGGATGATGAGGAGAGAGGAAGTGGGGCTACTGGGGCGCATTTAGAGGCAGGAGGGACTCGGGTAGACGGTCCTCCCTCCCGGGCACCTGGCGCAGTGGCTTTAACTCCAATAACTGTGAGAAGTTCAAGTTAACACGCAGGTGTTGGGGGAGGGGGCTGTCTAATGGGGGGGCGGGGGACGCAGTTCCTTGAGGGGTCTCTGCATCCCATCAACATCGTCGCCGCAGCCGCAGTTTCCCTTCGAGTTCCTCGGTACAGCCCCCAGCGCCCCCCCCCCCCGCGACTCAGGCACCCCCACTTCCCTGGCCCTGGAACTACTTCTGTAAAAAGTCTGAGCCTCCCACATTTAGGCAAAGGAGGGCAGGATGGGGGAGGCTAGGCGAAATCGATATGCCAGGTCCTTAACCTGTAATTGCACCTTCTAGGGCTGAGCAGAAAGGGACCCTCTGCCCACATCCCGCCCGCGCGCCCGCCAGCCGGGGACATCCGCCGCCGTCGCCCGGCTCCGAGGGATCCCGCCGGACCTGCCCCTTCCACTGCGGCTCACTCTGCCCTGCCTGGCGCCGGTCCTGGATCTCCGGCTTCCTATTTATACCGGACTGGGCTCCTCTCCACTCACTTTACCATCCCGTTCCAGGTGGACCCTAACCTCCCTCGAGCTCCCTCCCCCGGCAGCAACCCCCCCACTTGCCCCCAAAGCGCTGGCTTTCCTGAAACATCTCCCAGAGTCTCTCTGTTTAAGTGGACCAGGTCATACCTCTCTCGCTCTCTCCGCTTCGTTGTCTCTTCCCCCCTACCCCGCCCCCCATCTTTTCCTGTTACCCTTCTTGTTCTCCTTTGCCTTTCCCTCTCATCTGCTTATTGCTTGCAATAGTTTTCATCTTTATGAGCGTTTGCACACAACTACCCCCTCCCCAAGACTCCCTCCCCATCCCTTCCCCCCACCAACAACCCAAAAGACAACAAAATACACACAAGGCAGACACAAGGCCAGAAACTTACCTGCTTTCAACCAGCTGCAAAGTCAAGGCTCACTTAAGCTCCCCCCCAAAAATCAATTGTCCTTCCTTTTTAAAGGTTTGTTCTCTCCTTGGGAGGGGGAAAACACCTTCTGGTTCCCAACTCCAGGCAGTCACTCTTTACAATTTATTTTGTCGTACATCATTTGATCACCATGAATTAGCAACAGCAAGAAAATGTAGGAGAGGGAGAAAAAGAGAGAAAGAGAGGGAGAGAGAGGGAGAGAGAGAGAGGGAGCAGAGCTTTCTGCAAGAGAAGAAGAAGAAAAAATGTACGTGTGACAAATTATGCTACCAAGAAACAACACATCATTATCCTTGGGCCTGGGGCTCAGTGAGTCGTAACGAGAGTAATAGGAAATCCACGGTTGGGGAGAGAAACGGTCGTGCTTGGCCAGTAGAGAGAGACCGTACAGGGGGATGGATGCTGGAGAGACTCGCAAAATTATGGCTCAAGGCTATTGTAAAAATTGTCGAGCGTAAATGACTGCGATTTCAAACATCTTTGGAAGAAAGAAGGGGAAAAAGCGAGCCCCCCTCCCTCCCTCTCCCTCTCTCTCCCTCTCTCTTCTCTCTCTCTCTATAAAGAACCGTCAAGTTTTAGTGCGCATTGCTAATTAGTCAATTTCTCTCTGCCTTCACAGGCTGGCGACTTCGCTGCTGAGCTGAAACTGCTAATTTCTGTGACCAGCTTTTTTCTTAGCTGTGATCTGGATGAATGAGTAGCTGTCTCAGAGAGATGACAAAAATAAACTCTAATCCCCCCCAAAATTTCCACTACATCTTTCTCATGCATAGATTTATGATCTTCAAGCGCTCTGTGCAATATGCAAACTTTTTTTTGTGTCTGTATATATGCTGTTGTTTCCAGATTTCACTACATTGGTATGCTGCTTTTCCCTCCCCCCCCCCAACTATGAATGCAGAAACCGTCTGACTCAAAGTATGCCAAGATGCCACTTTACAGTGTCTTGGTATTGGGGGTGGGAGTCTGACTTGGAAGACACTAGCTCTTGTCTATGAGGTAAGTGGCTGAGTGTACACATCAGGGGATGGGGGAAGCAGAGCTGGTAGGTAGAATAGATGAAAGCCCCTTGCCTTACATTTGTTTCCCTGCACTATTCAAGCTTTATGATCTTGTGGGAAAACATATTTTCTTTATCATTTTGTCTGGTTAAACAACCATCTCTGTCAGTGCAACAGATAAGGGTTCAGAAGATTATCATATTGTCAGATTTGTCTTTCAATTAGGACTCCTTGATGTGCAGGAGCTAGAATCAAGAGCTGGTAGACTCAGCTGCAATTTCATAGGGGTAACCTTTCAACTTTGTAGCTCATCTGATAAATAAGGACAACCACACAGAGCTCTCATTTTTGACCCTGCTTAGCATGCAAAATGAACTCCAGCTGGATTCCAGAATTTTAGCTGTCCTAGAGATTCATGTGCATTTTGGTAGAGGACACGTTCCCTAGACTTATCTCATGATGTATTGCTCCCTTACATTTATAGCCCTGCATTTTGGTTGTCAATGGGCATTGGAGGTGTCCAAGAAAGAAAGAAAGAAAGAAAAAAAAAGAAGCAGAAATAGGAAGGTATGCCCTTGAACAAGATGAACATGAAAGAAAGCTGGATATGAGTTAAATAGAGTTTTGTTTGCTATTAAGTATGAGAATATGACTCATTCCAATTTATATGTGCTCTGATTAATAAACTTGCTGAAATACCCATCAGGGCACCACTGAAAGGCTTTCTTTTTACCTTCTACTTTGATTTGTGAGAGATGGAAAGACACCTGCTTAAGGGAGGGGGAAAACTGAAGTTGTTTGGTTCCGAAATAGAGACTTCCCCATTTAGAATGGTGAGTACTAACATGCACATAGGATATTTCCTCTTAAATAAATGAAGAAGGATCTATCTGAAAATGTTTCCCTTACAAAGGCCCTTCTCCATCATGGTCCTAGATTATCTAAGGGTAAGACTTCTTTATTTGAATCTTGCTGAGATGCTACATTCTCATATTCATATTTATAATAGAAAGGCCCAAATACATGGTAAAATAAGAAAAAAAGGATTTTTTGTTGTTGTTGTTTAAACCAGGGGAAAGAGAGATGATCCAAGTCTTTGGGCCCTACTATTTGTTTAGATTTTTTTTCTTTGTTGCATTTCCCTTTTTTAGGTCTTGAATAAGAAGATTGTGTGACTGTAACATGGCACCTTTTGGGGGTTCTGTTTCATTAGCAATTAAAGCTATCAGGTATATGGGTGCCACCAAATTCTCATACGTGCAAAGTACAATTTGTATCATGTGCTTTCATGTTGATCTTTTATGAGTTTCCAATGAAGTATTTGGAACTAAATCCAAAGGCAAATAAGAGTATTGATCACTTAAATTATTGCCATCTTTCCATTCTATAATAAAGCCATTTAAGTGTGTTCTGTAGACTTCAAAATATCTGTTTTGAATTTTTTTTCTGATAGGATATATTGATCACTAATGATGACCACTAGGATCTTTGTTGCTTCCAAATAATATAAAAGCCATATTTTGAAAATTTTGACTACCTATAATTTTAATGCTTATTTAACAACTAAGGTGGGAGGGGAAGTGAGGGGGTTTGGGGTCTTGCAGTTCCAAAGCAGGTGCTAAAATGAAGTAGGTAGGCTGTTTTCACTGGGGCTTTAAAGTTATACTATTTGAGAATACTTAAAATTACAGAGAAAAAAATTACAGTTAAAAATATTGATAATAAGGACATCATTTTATAATCTGTGCATAAACTATCATAGATACAATGTAAATCTCCCACCTCCAACTGGTTTTGACTGAAATTATTGCAGAACTCACAAATGATGTGACACTCTTTACAATAAATCCTGTTATGCAAGATTCATTTTGCAGCAATCAGATGCCAGCGACTAAGCGATTGTAAGTATCTGAATTTTATCCTACTTCACTGTTTAACGTACAGAAATTGCATCTGTGTGTTTGATCTGTCCTGCTGAGCACTATCAGCAGCTTGCCTCTCTGCCACTATTGTTTTTAAAATGGCAGGAAGGACGTGACTAGTCAAGAGCACTCAGCAGGATGGATTCTACATGGCAAAAGAGAAGCCAGAATTGTCTTACAAAAAATTAAATATGATCATGTAAGTCATCTAATTCAAGCAGTCTTCATACTTGGACGGAATTATCAAAATTATTCATCAGTGAATCTGCATTTAAACTATGTACAGTAGAAAGATTCTGGAACAGTTGTCACTGAGCAGTTTACTCAGAGCTTCCCCTAGCTGTGAGCAGTCTGGTCGGCCCTCAGTGTGGCAGGGACCCAGGGGCATCAGTGAGTCCAGTAGCTCAGAACCATCTCACTGGACTGGATGAACTTAAGATTATTGTCAGGATAGTTCTAGAGTGTTTTGTTGCCTAACATGAAGGGGCAGCCACATTAAAATGTATTTTCCCCATTCTTGACTTTCCTGATGGAGATTTGTGAGAATAAACGTCAGGGCCTGGCCTCCTCTGTGTTTCTTTTCTTGAGTAAATACTACTTCCTATGGCCTGACCTTTAAGATTGTTAACATCGTGAAATGGGTGGATAAAGAGAGCAATTATCCCATTTCACTGATGAAACAGAATTGAATAAAGAAGGACCTACCTCAGAGCTTCCTCAAAGCCAGGAAGTGGGAAAACTCAGACAAAACTCCTACGTTTCTATTTTTTTTTTTTTTAATTTTAAATCTTGGGGAAGACATGGCCAGAGCTATTATAAAGCCATCAGCATCAAGAAGCTCATTGAAGAACAAAAAATCTGAAATAACAATAAAAGATAAGAAATGATGTTATTGGCCAGCATTTTGTCAAAAGCCAATGATTGACTATTGCCCTAAGGTCAAACCCCATTTCATGGCAAAGATTCTGGGTTCCCAGGATCTGATTGTAGCTCTTCTGGGGAGTCTGTTGTTAGCTGTTTTCTCACAATATTCCACTCTCACACCAGTGTCTGTGCTTACATTGTGTCCTTATGAGAGGCCTTGGTTCTCTATGTACATAAATCCCACCTATGTCTCAAGATTAAACTCAGATTTCTTTACATTTTCATTGTGAAACTTTTCCTGGCAACCTTGAGCAGAATAGTAATAGTTAATACTTACTGAGCTCATTACTTGGGTGGTGGACACTAGTCTAAATCCTTTAGGTGTTTTATTTTCTTAATCCTTTTCCTAATCCTGTGTGAGAGTATGGTAGATCATCCCTCTGGGTATAAACATCCTGCTTTAATGTGATTTTGCTGCGATTTCCCATCAAGAGTGAAGCCTATTTCCTCACCCCTGGAATGTGAACTTGCTTTGACCAATAGAATGTACCAGTAGTGACTTTGTGGCAGCTCCAAGTCTGAGCCTCAGAGGCCTTGTATCCTTCATCTCTCCCTCTTTGAACCCTTGCCAGCTGCCATGTGAAAAAGCCCAGGTTAGCCTGGTGGTAGCTGAGATCCCACGTGGACAAGCCATTTCCAGCTGACCTGATAACTAAACTCAGGTGTATGAATGAGCCCAGCAGAGATAGGAGAACCAGCACAGTCTGAATTATTGACCCACAGAACTCTGAGCTACATAAATGGCTGCTGTTTCAAGCCATTTGTTTTCGGGGTGATTTGTTCCATAGTAAAACAAGCTGATAAAGAACAGTACTATTATAATTTTACCAATGAGAAAATGAAGTGTAGAGAAATCAAGTAAAATTTTCAGGGTCACACAGTTTTTCAAAGGTAGAGCTGATACTTAAACCACTACATTCTGATTCTAAGGATGAACTATTCTGCTACGTTGGTCACAAAAGAAATGCCTGTCTCTGTTGAACTTCCTTCATTCGTTTGTTCACCAAGCACACATTAAGTGTTTATTATATACCAGACAAAGTGCTAAACTATGGACACAGTTACGAATAAAACTACATCCTTGCCCTCAGGGGGCTAACATTCTAATGGAGGAGACAGGCAGGTAAATTAGACCCATCAAGTGGATAATTATGATGTGGCAATTGTTCTAATAGGGTATATATAATGAACTGCTGAAGCAGAAAGATGTAGGCCTCTAACTTCCTTATAGCACTTGTTATCTGTGATGCTCTTTTGACATTTATTATTTACTGCTTTATAGTATTAGTTGCTTATTTAGGGAAATATGTTTTATGATTCCAATTAGATTATAAGCTTCTGGGGAGAAAGAGCCTTGTGTCTGGTAAAGTCTCCCATGGTCCATAGCTATGTACCTTGCCCATAGTAGTTATTCAATACATATGTAGATGGACTATTAAAAGCGAATTTTCAAATTTATTAGGCTGATAACAGAAAGAACAAGGGAGGATTCAAAAATGAAAGACTGGCCGTGGTTGGTGTGGCTCAGTGGGCTGAGCACTGGTCTGTGAACCGAGAGGTCCCTGGTTCAGGACACAGGCCTGGGCTGTGGGCCAGGCCCCCAGTGGAGGTGTGAGAGAAGCAACCAATAGCACATCGATGTTGCTCTCCCTCTCTTTCTCCCTCCATTCCCCTTCTCTCTAAAAAATAAAGAAAATCTTTTTTAAAAGTTAAAAATTGGAGACGATTGGGCATTTGACTAAAGTACCATTATTCAGTCTCTTGATCATGAAGCTGTTGTCTAAAAATGAATAACATTGTATTACAAAATAAACAATTTATTGTTCACGATACATAGATAAGAGCTTAATGGGACCTTAGTGAGTGCTTTTCTCAAATCTTTAACTTACGGCAACCATCATTCAGCAAAGGGCTCTAACCCTTTGAAAGGAATACTTACTTTTATGGAAATATTACAGTACTAAACAAAGGTAGCACCGTGTCATGATTCCAAGCATGGGTTTGGGAAGCAGAACCATCTGTGTTTGAATCTGAGCTCTGCCACTTTGCATCTCTTTAACCTTCAGCATATGACCTCTCCCAGTTTCCCCATCAAAGAGTGGAGATAGTTATAGCACGTACTTCCCAGGCTTGTGTGACACTTAAATTTTTGTAAATATTTGTAAAAATGCTTAGAACGGCGCCAGATGCATAGTGAATGCAATGTAAATGTTTGTAAAATAAAAACTGAATAAACATATGTAGCTAGAAAGATCTCTTAGCTTTTCTGTCTAGTGCTCCACAAATATTAGATGAAGAAAGTAATACAGAAATCACTTTTCTCATGGTTGCAACAATTCAAGATGCTAGTCAAGAAGCAACTGGTCACTTTAACAAAAGTACCATTACTTTTGACTTTATTCTTTAGGTACTTTGTGTTTGTTTGTTTACCTATCTTTTTAAAAACCATCATTCTTTTATCTTTGGGGACATTTGGAATTTTATGTACATTCTTGAGTAATTGATATTCTAAAAAGGTAAGGCTATTTGTTACTGACGATAGTTTCATGACAGGGTGCGGGCTGTAGTCCTGACTTTGAAAAGGAGCTTTCGGGCTACCGACCTTCATGGCAATGACGGAAATGAGAGAGGATGATGTGCTTCAGCTTCTATCTTTGACATTATCTGACTCTGGACAGACCACTTTTCTTGTTTTGGTTTTCTTGTATCTGGAGAGAGAGAGAGAATTTCTTTTGTTTAACTACTGTTTAGGGTTGCATTGAGAAGAAGTGACTAGAATGAATATTCCCCAAAGAAAAATTGGGAACTTTTCCTAGTTACTTGTGGAATCAGATGAAGGTTTAGACAATAAAAGAAGAAAAAATTTGTCTCCTCCTGGAAAATGCAGAGGCTTGAGGCCAGAGGTATTTACCCAGTCATCCTTGTGTGAGCAGTCATATACAGACAGTGAATTAAAAATTGAAAGTATTTTGAGTGTATGGCAGAAATTATATTAGCTACATTCATAAATAAATTATTTTATATGTATCAAAAGCTTTTGAAGAGTTAAAGTTTATGTTTTACAGTAGAAATGCCGTATTCTGAATGTTCATTAAAAAAGAGGCATAGAATTATTTTCCTATAAGCGAGACAATGCATGTTTAGCATAAAGTGTTACCATCCAAATTTGCAAATTATTCTAATCTTCTCCACCCTCAATATTTTAATTTTTCGACAATATTTGTTGTCCATTCATTTATTCATCCATTTTTTTCCCATTACCATGTATCCCCCCTTATACCCTTTTTCACCTCCACCCTCTCCTTCCCCCCGCAATCACCACACTGTTGTCCATGTCCGTGTGTCCTTTTTCTGCTTTGCTGGATCTCTCCAGTCCCTAAACAACCCCCTGCCAGAGCTGGTAGCCTGCTCTCTATCTATGAGTCTATCTTTATTTTGCTTGTTAGTTCAGTTTCTTCATTAGATTCCACATGAGTGAAATCATAGGATATTTGTCTTTTTCTGACTGGCATATTTCACTTAGCATAATGTTTTCCAGGTCCATCCGTACTGTTACAAAGGGTAAACAATTTTCTTTTTTATAGTCACATAGTATTCCATTATGTGAATATACCATATTTTATCCACTCATCTGCTGATGGGCACTTGGGCTGCTTTCAAATCTTGGCCATTGTAAAGAATGCTACAATAAACATAGGGGTGCTTATATTCTTTGAATTAGTGTTTTGGGTTTCTTTGGATAAATTCCCAGAAGTGGAATCTGATAAGGGGTTAATATTCCCTTATTTTTAAAGAATTTAAAATTTGTAAAGAACTTAGAAGTCAACATCAAAAAAACCCAAACAATCCAATTAAAAAAATGGGCAAAGGACCTGAATAGGCATTTCTCCAAAGAGGAAATACAGATGGCCAGTAGACATGTGAAAAGATGTTCAATGTCATTAATCATCAGAGAAACGCAAATTAAAACCACAATGAGATATCACCTCACACTGGTCAGAATGGTTGTCATCAAGAAATCAACAAACAACAAGTGCTGGCAAGGATGTGGAGAAAAGGGAACCATTTTTCACAGTTGGTGGGAATGCAGATTGGTGCAGCAACTGTGGGAAGCAGTGTGGAGTAACCTCAAAAAATTAAAAATGGATCTTACTAATTCTTAAAAATGAAGATATGTATTGTTGTGTTGGAATATTCACTAGCCCACTGATCTAAGTTTCTTAGTCAAATACCTATACGCTTAGTCATTAAATATTATGGTAGCATTACAAGGATATTCCATCTTGACTGAGGTCTAGTTTCCCTTACAGATGATCTGTTTATACCTTAAAATATCTATTTATTCTTACTCCCAGTTTTTTTGTATTAGTGCAAATTTCTCCATTTTTAATATTCATAGTAATCTTTCTGTGCTTAAGGAGTGAGAGTTATGCTCCAGCTTCCTGAAGGTGGGGTATCTATGGAAATATTTGGAACTTGTATATAAGGAAGATTTATCTATTATCCCTTATTTATTTATTCATTCATTCATTCATTCATTCATTCATTCATTCATGCATTTATATCAGTATGGACTGTGGGCATTTATTTTGTACATTGCATTATAATCCAATATCACTTTATTTTGCTGCTCAAACTGTTTTATCTTTGGCCATCGAGAGGTTTTGCAGTTGGCTCCTATATTCCTTGACATACTCTCATCATTACTCACCTCATTCCTTTCCTTCCTTCCTTCCTTCCTTTCTTCCTTCCTTCCTTCCTTCCTCCTTCCTTCCTTCCTTCCTTCCTTCCTTCCTTCCTTCCTTCCTTCCTTTTTCCTTCCTTCCTTCCTGGCATGACAAGATACTATATGTCATCTTGTATATTTCATGCCCTAGTCCTAGAATCAATGATTTCTCCAAAAAAACTGGACTCCTTTTATTAGAGAATGGTATTGGAAACGAAAATGTGAGCATTAGGTGTCTTAGTTGCTAGTAGGGTGTTTCTTTTAGGCCCTCTCAGCTGAAAAAGCAAGGAAATATCTGTACGTATAAGAACCTTGTATGCACACACACACACACACACACACACACACATGGTTCTATGAATGTTTTTATATGTAACTATCCGTATCTATATTAAACTAAACATGAGTTCGTACTGATGTCTTCAACTCCATTACTAGCCAACTTTATGTTAATTTAAATGGTTTAAATGGGAGACAATATGGCAAAGAGGAAGAACGGGCAAAATCTTGTCCCTACTTGGGGAATTATGAGACCTTCGAGTTTAAAGAGCTCTCACAGGATGTAAAGAAGCACTCTTATGGAGGAATACACTACATTCTTTAGTAACGATGTTCAGATTTACTATTTAATAGAGCTATACTTCAAATGCTTTTAGTGTGACATGTGGAAAATGAATACTTTGCAATTGAAGTCCGATATCTTTTCAATTGGACTTTTCGAAGTCCAGCATCTATTTAATAGGAGAGATGTCAGGAGTCTTACCTTAGAGCATGTTCACAGACACAGGCCTATTGGGAGGAAGCTATAAGAAAAAGCATTCCAGCCTAGATTGACCTTGCTTCGGTAGGTCATTGATCCTGATGACCAGTGGAAGGTTTTGTAACAGTGGTGGTTGTAGCTACAGTTCATCTAACAGTTCACTGTCCAGTGAGAATAGGAAAAAAGAACATGGGATCTGGAATAGAAAAAAGTGGATTTGAGGGTCACTTACATCATTTGTTGGAGTAAATAGTAACATAAATATCTTCATGTCTCTAAACCTTAGTTTTATCATTTGCAAAATGATAATAATTTTTACAACACTTATAATTTAGGGGTAATGTAATGACCAAGAAAGCTAACATACGTCAAAATAATTTATAAACTAATAAAACAATGCAAAGAGTATCTGTGGAGTGGGGAGGAGGGTTGTGTGGTTGCTAATATAATTTTTAGCTCTAAATCTTTCAAATTCTGAATCTCTATTTCCTGAAAATGCTGACTAAGGCATGGGATATGAGCTCTCAGTTCATAATGCAGAGCTTGGGTAAATTCACTTGAAGTAAGTAGAGGGCTTGGGCCTTCCAACTTATGTATGAGAACTCATAGACAAATTACACCCCAATTCAGTGATCAGAGAAGGCTATACCCTGGAAAGGCCCCTCATTTGCATGAACTCTGGGAAGGGAACCAGCAATGCATTAAATTTCCAAAAATAAGACATTTCAATTGCAAACAATTAAGATTGCTTTCTGTTTCCACTTTTACATGTCCCTCATGTAAGATGGTGTTAGAGGAGCCCTGAGCATTTCTGAGATATTGCAAGAGGGAAGTTACAATTGAGAATTTGCTGTGGCTTGGGTCAGTAGTATGTAGTAGGATGCCTTTATGTGTTCACAATTACTTCCTGTGTGGAATTAAGTCATTTTTCCTTAATGAAAGATGACTACCAGGGTATTCTGACTTCCATTATGCTGATTCACACAGCACCAAGATGAGAAAGTGTTGGATCAGAAGCTGTATTGTAATATGTATTGAACATATACTATTGCAACAGTCCTTGAACAATATGAAGATATTTAAAGACAGTTTCCTAAACAAGAAAACTTGAAATGTTATAGCTCATATATGAAAGAAACTTATACATTCTTCCCCAAGTACATCATATTATTGGCACATACAAGTTGGGAAGTTGAAAGACATTTTCTAGCCATTAATAATAAAAAAATAAATTTTGATCAATATGTTAAAAGAAAGACTAAGTGATCTATTTTTATTCTTTAGAAAATAAAATCTTAGTTATTGTACAATTGAAGACTGTGAAGCCAAAATCAAGGGAATGAGTGTATATAGGGGTGTCTTAGGCAGTTAGTTAGTTAAAACTGTTATTTTTGTGGATTTTGCAATGGTATGGTATTGTTAGCTTTTAAAAATTTGTTATTTTAGGCACTAGAGAAGGTGTGCCTGTCCTTGTATGTAACAAACGTTTGCTTTTTTGAGAACTCTATCAAGTTTGTAATAAGTGGCCATGAAAGGAGGTGGATTTTTCTGATGCACAAAGATGCAGGACTGAATAGAGCTTTCCTTGTAAATCCTTTGTGTTTAGGAATAGTCTTGTATGAAATGAAGAGTTGAGATTCTTAGAGCTTCCTTCTGTTTGAACAGCCCCCATCCTGACTAGCCTAGAAGAATCCTGTGGCACCCAAAGGCTCAATTCTCTATCCAGAGCCACTTAGGCAGTTAACTTGTCACCACTGGGGGTGTGAGACTTGGACTTGTTTGTTCAGTTATGCTGATATATGGATGGATTCCACTAGGCATTCACTATTCATTCACTCATTCAACAAAATATGTAATGCTATGTGTAAGATGACTTCTGTGCGCATCCATTGTTTCTTAAATGTTTTGAGATTTGTGCAATGGGAGAACTGGCTTTGTATGAAAATTTGATCATTTAAATACAACTGTCATCAGTATGGTTCTGAAATCTGCAAAAACCTAGAGACATTTCTGGTATCATAACTGCTAACCTAGCTTTTATTGAGACCATCTGGATTTACGATAGCAGTGCATCCCAAATTGCTTCATTCCTGTGGCTGCATGTCAGAAATGGACAGGGTATTTGTGCTAAGTGAGTTTCCTAATAAAAGGTTAGTTTATTAAAGTAATTTAAAAACTGCCAATTTTTTTGGAAAATAATTTGTTGTTGGGCAAGACATCTGAACAACCATTTAAGCGGTCAGGTTCTCCATTCCAAGGTAGACATGGTGATTTTGTATATATGTATGTATGCATGTAGTATATGTGTGCATGTATGAATTACATACACACATGCCTGCATACATAGATATATACATAGAGTATATCTAATCACTCTGTTTGTGTACTTTGTAAAACTTAAGAATTACTTTACCCATCCTTAGACGGTATATATCTATGAAAATATTGCTTTAGGACCTATGTAATAGCTTTAATGGACTGAAGAACATTGCCTGTCTCCTATGACCCACGTGGGTTCCACTGTTTAATAATACATACACATGTTTGCTCAGTGGCTTTGTATATTTCCCAAGAGTGAGGCACCAGGTGGCAGATGCCAACATTAAGCAACTAAAAATATTTCTCTCTACTCTGTAAGTATTTCAAAGGGGCAACATAAGTCCACAGAATTCAAATTCTTATACAGCTCTGCTCCACAGCATGGAGTGAATGGAAGGAAAGTTCTCCAGGCAAATGGGCTTTCAGAGCCCACCTCTGGCCTCCGGGCAGCCGATGGTGGCAAATGAGTCTGAGCAACAAATAAGTTAGGCGTGGTTGATCATTTTACCTTCTAACAACTGAATATGTATTACCATTCTCAGGTGCATACAGAAAATACACCGACCTGTTATCTATCACAATAGCCTAGTCAGAAATTAACCGCAGGCTGTGCCTGTCTTCCAGCATCCCCTTCATGTGGGAGGTGCTCTCCTACCTACTCTACCAAGCAGACATGCAGTTCTACCATGAGGGCCCAAGGGTGGCTTAAATAATTTCTGAAGTTATAGCTTACTGTGAGCTTTCATGCACTTACTCTGCTGAAGAAAATGAATTTACTACATGGAATCACACTGCTTCTGAAATATCCCTGGGTCTCCACAACTTATAGATATATAACAAGCAAAAGAGAGCTTATAGACACTGATCTATTAAGCCATTTTCCTAAAATACCTACCATCCTTTCACATGAAACAGAAAAAAATCATTAAAGCTATGATTTGCCAGACAATTACTTTGTCAAATCTCAAGAAATTGCATAATAAATTGTATACATGCATCAAACATGAACACCAGAAGAGTATAACAAGCTATGTGTTTCCAGTCCACTTGCTCTTTCATCCAAACAGTAGCTTTTGTTTTCAAGAACAATTCCATATTCTTTTTGAAGACTTTCATAAAATATGGCTATACATTTATCTATCAAACTAAGTAGAAATAATTGAAACACTTAATATGCACAGTAATAGGGAAATGCACGAATAACTTCATTATTAATGTCTATTGATTATGTTTTCAAATAGGCAAGTGTAGCTGCTAGTGTTTTTATCAAGTAAATCTATATGTGTATTTTGGTTTTACCTGTTTATTGGCAAATTTACAATCTATAATATGGGCATTTTTATTGCTTCACACACACATTTGATATATGCATAACCAAGGTCAGTGTGTAAACTAACTAGTGTTTACTCAATTTGATTACTACGTTACATTTCTGAGCTTATTTTTCCTTTGGAAAATTAACTGTACAAGGAAGCCCAGTAAATCTTTACTTAAAAATTCCAAACTTTAGATTGATTTCAGCAGTGAGTTTGTATTGATCTCAAAAGCTTTGCGTTCCTAACTAAAATCTAATCTTTATTTCACCCTTTAGTGACTGCAGTCGTAAATATGCTCACTCCTACCAGTGTGGAGTGGATTCATGGTTATTGGAGGTTGGGGCTTCCCACTGGGTCTGGGGAACCTTAACCTTTGGAGGACGACATGAAGGCATTTACCCCTTGTCGGCTATAATACCTAGGTCCATTTTTGACATTTACCTGAGTGTTAAAAAGGAAGCAGAGCAGGGACTGGGGAATAAAGCTCCAGAGATTCAGCTTGGCTATTAATCACTCACAGTTAGATTGACTGCTGTGCCCGATCTGGCTGCTTCCGGCCAACAGAGTCACCGAGAGGCATGGCCCTGGCGTTCCTCCACTCGGGGACCCAGGTTAACTCCTCCTGGGGAACAACTTTACTCCGTGCCTTCAAGGAGGGACTTATTTCATCACTGTAACTCATTTGTCATAATTGTTCCAAATTTGCTGTACTGATGAAACAAACATTTTGGGGAGTGTGTCCCTTCCATTTACAAGACTAATTATAGAGAATAAAAGAGTGAAAAAAAAGGGAACAGGACAGAATTTGTTATCAAGGGATGATCAATCGCATTCCAGGCAGCCACAGACAGATGGCTGACAAATGGTAATGAAGTTGTAAAGCTGTGTTTCTCAAAGCGTGCTTTTTGGTACCTCCTGACCATGATAACCAAATTAGAAAGCTAACAGAATTGCTTGGGTGCGAGCATTCTGAACTTCAACAGGCACTCCAAGGAGCTCTTATGTTCTCCAAAGTGTGAGACCCACACTAGTAATGTTGCTGTTTTTACCCTTTCACCACTTTCTGTGATGGAGAGCAAGAATTTTAATTTTCTTGGACTTGATGGCAGCAATTACTATTAGCTAACCCAATATCCATGATTTTCTTTAATGATAAAACCTTAATTTTCACCTGAGGTGCTTGCTGCCCAGTTATCATTTCCCAGGCCTTTTGACAGCTAGATACAAGAGGGGCTTTGTGTGAAACATATAAAATGTTCCCCTTGAAGGGTGGAAGCACACCCCTTTACTTCCTTTACTCCCAACTGCTGCCCGGAATGTGTCTATATTCGCTGGAACCTCAGCTGTACAGCCTGGACCAGGAAGAAAGCCTGATACCTGGGCTTGGGGTGTCAGAGAGCCTGAAGAGATGTGAGGCCCTGATGATTTCACGAAACCACCACACTGGGTCTGGACTGCCTACAATTGGATCTGTTTTATATGAGGGAATAAAACTTGTGTGTCTAGTTTCTTAATGGAGGAGAGGAGTCACTATAATTCATAGTGGAAGGAGCATCCTAACTGCTACAGACCCATTTAGAATTATGGATTAACTTGAGGCAAAATCCTTCCCCTTCAGACAACCCAACTTTTCCCAAGCATCTTCATGGACTGGGAGGGTGAGAGTTGTGCCTGAATGTTAGCAGTGACTTTGTTGTGTTTCTGTGGGTCCAAGAGTCAGGGGGATGGGCAATCCTGGTCTTGCTTAGAATTTCAGAAAGGTAAGTGCACTTCTAGCTGTTGCCTGAGAGAAGTGACAGGTGTGCAGTGGTTAAGTGGCCACGGGGGTTCTAGGGAGAGCAGCAGCCCCAAGGACAGATATGCATGCAAGAATCCGGACTGTCTATTAAAGCAATTGATCACTTAGTGGTGCCCTCCATGCTCCATGAAGTTAACCTTTATCCGACTGAAGGCAAGGACTGTTACATATGGATGGAATGCAGTGCCTTAAAGACAGTTGAAGCTTACTTAAGTGTTCCTTTTACTTGGAGGGAGAAAAGGTTGTTTCTTTCCCTCTGTTAGTATTTTTATTTCTTCTGTTTCCAGATCTGATGCTATCAAGTCACTAGCTTTGTAGCGCTTCCAGCCCTTACTATCATGACTCTTAAGGTAATGTTCAAATGCAGTAAAAGCGAGATTCTCTGTTTCCTTCACTGATGTTGGCTCAGTTATCGAAGTCATTTATTAGAACCTTTCCTCCTTTTATCTCTTCCCTCTCATTCTGCTATGGATGTAGTTACAACCTTTAACGGGGTTACCTTTATTGATACATTGATTAATGGGATGGCTGTGGAGTCAGTTGCACAAATAATTTGTTATTAAGTTTCATATTCCAACATCTAGTGTGACCCAAACATCCTAGGTCACAACAGGGACACTCAAGAGTGTGGCCCTGAGACCAGCAGTACCAGCATCACCTGAGAACTTGTTAAGGCTGCAAATTCTTGGTCTCCACCTGGGATCCACTGAATCAGAAACTCTGGAGCTGGGGGTCAACAATTTGTGATTTTACAAGACTTGGAGGTGATTCTGAGGCCCATTCAAGTTTGAGAACCAGCCTTTCAGAGTGAGTCTAATTGTATCTTCAAATCAATCCACCAAAAATGCTTAAAGGATGAATATTTCTTAATGTTTCCACACAACTGAAATCTTAGACTCCTACATGTTGGCTGTTGAACATTTAATTATATTACTTTTATCTCATCTGTCTTCAGTGTACAGATTACTGGGCCAGGCAATAAGATGACTCAATTTGTGCTAAAATAGCCCTAATAATAATAACAGCTAACATTGTATGGTATTTTTTCAGTCTTCAAAGTGCTGACACATTTAAAATTTCATTTGATTATGCAATGGATTCAAATATACCATCTGAATCAGTGCAATTTAATTGCAGGAAAAAATAATAAACACAAACTGTTGCAGATCATGTGTTAGTCTCCTCTTTGTCTTTATATCTCTGGTTCTTTGGCAGTAGAAACTATACTTGACAAAATGAATCCTATTTAATGAATGAACACCTAGATGAATAAAATCTAAGTATGATATGTTAATGAATTAAGGGGAAAACTTACAGAGTTTTAGGCCAAATCCATCTGGGTGAAGAGAGAATTTCATGGAAAACATTTCAGTTTCCTAACTAAATATTTGACACTGAGACATTTGACAAAAGTTAGTATTCACTGACTTACAGATGCACTGTAGAGGCTGACTCATGGTCTTTGTTTGAGTAGAAAACATAAACCCAAGAGGGCTACTGGGTCACATTGATGAGGCCAATATTCTTTTGTGTTATTATTAAACAATATTAGATGGGAGAATATGCTTTTTCATGAAC
>VMDR010015710.1:0-21982 GCA_007922815.1 Macrotus californicus | reverse complement strand
TGGGATCTCCTTGATGTTGTAGAGATTTGGTCTCTTTAATTTTTCCTTTAATTCTAAGGCATAATTATTGGCCTTGGAATGTAGCCTTCCTGAGTTTTAATGAAAATCCTGAAGTGTTTCTTAACCCCCCTATTTGGGAAGACTTGAACATTAAATTCAGGCATTTCCAAACTGGAAGCTGATGAAACTTTTGCTCATTTTTAGCACTGCAGCTGTTTCTTTCCATCAGATACTTAGAATATTGCCTGCTTACAGTTGATGAGGTAGCCAAAAATTTGAGGGCAGTTTGTATGCTCATTTTGGGGTTTTATAATTTATGGTGATTCCCTTCTTCCCACAATTCTCCTCTTTAATTTCCAGACATTTTGACAGCCCCCAAAATCAGACTTCTGACTGCACAGCAGTTTTTTTTATTGGATCTATTCCCCAAGGGCTCTATGAACACAGGAGTGCCCTCAGGAGAAAATTGAATTAAATGTGGACATCACCTAGTTACCTTCCCAACTTTCAAGAGTCATATTCCCTCAAGCTTTAGATTGCTCTCCAGTGCCATCAAACATTTATATTTAAAATTTTGTCTGGAGCTGATAATTGTTATTGTCAGGAGAGTTTTTCTGTTGTGAGTTTCTCCATCATTACCTGAACCAGAACCTCATCAATGAGTGTGTGACACTCTCTAAAGGAGCTGAGTGTTGAAAGGAAGAAGGGAAAATGGTATTGAAGCAGAATCTAGGTTACAAAGAAGGAGTTTCCATGATGAGTGACACAAGCATGTTTCTAGGGAGAGAGGAAGGAAGGTGTAGAGAAGGTGTTGAGGTTGTAAGAGACACTGTTAGGGGATTAAATTGAGTACAGCTTTGGCTTATGCAAAAGGCAAGAGAGGAGGTAAAGGCACAGGTTTTGAAGTAGCAAGAATGGGA
Organism: Macrotus californicus; assembly: GCA_007922815.1. Lineage (NCBI taxonomy): Eukaryota > Metazoa > Chordata > Mammalia > Chiroptera > Phyllostomidae > Macrotus > Macrotus californicus. The sequence goes on along the minus strand of VMDR010015710.1, from coordinate 21,062 downwards.
GCTGAACAAGAATGGGGGTTTATTGTCTGAGGAAAACATGAACTTGTGGAAGATGTATAGATTCTTCATATGCAAATAGATGATGAATAGACTGGGATTAAATTTAATTTAGGTATAGTTAGTAAAATGCATAGGATGGTGAGGAGATTAAGGTAGGAGGAGTTAAGAGTGACTCTAGAGCTATGGGCTTTAGCTGCCTATAGATGGTTTATTATTTAGTAAAATGGGGTATGTTGAAGGAGATGATGCTTATAAACTGAACTTTGGACATACTTAATTCAAAAGGCCTGGAAGACCTCCAAGAGGAAATATTGGTAGGCATTAGGATATACGAATCAGGAGTTTAGAAGAGAGGTTGAGATGGAGGAGTTTTGGTTTAAAGGTACTAAATCAAACTATGAGAGTGAGTAGAAAAAACTGTGGATTAATAAAAGAGGATGGAAAAGCATCCTGAGAGATAAAAGGGAAAATAGGCACGTGTAATATCATAGAAGCCACAGAAATCAAGGGAAGCGTGTCAAGAAGGAGCATGGTCAACAAATTAGAATTCCACTGGAGGTCAAACAAATAGGATAGAAGTGTGCATTAGACATAGTGACATGGAGGCCAAGTGCAGCCTTGGTGGGAGCCATTTCAATGGGGTGGTGAGGGCAGAAGCCAGTGTAGTAGAGCTGAAGAGTAAGAGGAGAGTAAGAATAAAGACAACCATTTCAGACATCTCTGAAAGAAAGAGAGGGGTAGCTGGAGAGGGTCTGAGGATGGAAGGGTTTTTACAATAGGAGAAACTTAAGCATGTTTAAATGTTGATGAGAAAGTACAAGTGGAGAAGAAGAAAAATGCAGGTGAAGCAAGGGTTGATCTAGTGTGAAAAGTGCTGACATAGTGGAAAGGATTGGTATCGAGAACAGAGGTAATGAATTCACCTTATGCAAAGGAAGAACTCACATTCTATTTAATAGGAAGAGAGAAGGCAAAGGATGGGGTGGATCTGTAGGTTTTGTGCAGAAAGTTTTAGACAGAATGACCTGCCTAGAGAAGAGCAGTAGGCTTACTGAGCAGCATGGGGGCCCAGCACTGAGGGCCAGCTGAGGGTGGTAACCATGAATTTTTAGTGCTGCCAATTTTCTGCAGCAGCCCTGAGCAGTCCAGCATGGTCATGAAGAAAGTGGACAGTTAAATTCAGCCAGGGTCCACATGTCTGCAGGTGAGTGTAATAAAGAACAAAGGGGCAAGAGAGTTCAGGAGACTGGACCATGAAAGCTTAGCATTTAAACTGAATGAGGAGAGAACTAAAAATAGGAGCAGAGCCCTGGCCTTGTGGCTCGGTTGTTTGGAGTGTCATCCCATCCACCAAAGCTGCAGGTTTGATCCCTGGTCGGGCATGTATGGGAGGCAGCCAATCAATGTTTATCAGTCACATTGATGTTTCTCTCTCTCTTTCTCTCCCTCCCCACCCCATCCTCTCTCTCTGAAATCAATTAAAAAACATATCCTCTGATGAGGATTAAAAGAAAAATTAAGAAGGGTCTGGTAGTGCAAAGGTATAGTGTTATAAATAATGACAAGTGTAATCGAATGAGCAAACAAGCAAGCTGGAAGGTGAGTGGAGGGGTAGACAGTGGAGTATGTCGATCAGAGGTGCCAGAATGGAGCATTTGCGCTGAAAACGGGCCCCAGGTTTATGATCATGATAGAGGGTGGCTGAACTGGAGTATAGAATGTCATTGATCAAGAGGGGAGCAAAATAACTGAGAGGCCATGATATGTGATGGATTATTCATATAGCACATTACTCTCCTGGGGCTCCTGTAACAAATTTTCACAAACTAGGTGGCTTAAAACAACACAAATTTATTCTCTTACAGTTCTGCAGAACAGAACCTGAAATAAAGGTGCTGGCAGAGCCATGCTCCTTCTGAAGCCCCTTCAGGAGGTTCTCTCCTTGTCATTCATTCCAGTTGCTCGGTGCTTCGGGTGCGCTGTGGTTTGTGGCAGCACAGCCCCATCTCTACCTCTGTCTTCACATGGCCCTCTTCTGTGTGTGTTTGTCTTCACATGGCCCTCTTCTGTGTGTGTTTGTCTTCACGTGGTAGTTTCTTTTTCTTATAAGGACATCAGTCGTATTAGGTTAGGTTCCACCTTAATGACCTCATCTTGATTACATCCGTAAAAACCCTATTTCCAAATAAGGTTATACTCAAAGTTACTAGGGTGAGGACTTCCAACATACATTTTGGGGGGACACAATTCAGCAAGTAATGATGTAAATATTCAGTCACCAAGAGCAGGAATGAAAATGAGCCAGAGGTTTCAGTGAAGATGGGAAGGTCCCAGAAATAAACAGCAAAAGAAGAGGGAGTGAAAGGTGATATCGTCAAGTGTAGGAAACTTAAAGAAAAAGGAATTAATTTATGGAAGAGTAATGACCTAGAAATAGTCCTGCCCTGACTGATGTGACTCAGTGAGTTGGGAGTTGTCCTGCAAAGTTAAAGGTTCAATTCTGGGCCAGGGTACTTGCCTGGGTTGCAGGGAGTGTGTGTGAGAGGCAATTGATCAATGTTTCTCTCTCACATTGATGTTTCTCTCCCTCTCTTTCTTCCTCCCTTCCCTCTTCTCTAAAAATAGATAGATAAAATCTTTTTAAAAAGAAAAAAAGAAATAGCCCTGGGAGGGAGAGGGACACAGACCCCATGTGCTAACCCCAAGTTACCTGAGGTAAGAGGGAATAAGCATCTGTAGTTGGTAGACTCCCCAAGGGAAATGGGGTCCTCTGGGATGAGCCTGGTTTTGTCTGCTCAGGCAATTGCAGGAAGAAGGCAGGGGGTGGATGACAGAGTGTGTTGATCATGAAGTAGGTATTCCAGCAGACTTGAAAGGGGGTTGATGGGTCAGGAGATCAGAGGGCAAAAGCATTAGGAAATGAGAATATGAAAGGAAAAATAAGACAGCAGAGAACTTACACTGTCAGTTGTCTAAAGAAAACAAAGTGACCAGCCTTGTGGGGTTAGCCCTGCAGTCTTCCGGAGGACGGGGACCACGCAGAGACACATGGGAAGTGGAGGCTGGGCAGTCATTCTGTTAGACCAGGCAGTATTTTTCTCTTAGGTGCCAGAGAATCTGTTTAGAAGTTCAAGCCTTGTTGTCCAACATGTGGGGGGTAAACAGAGGTGGCTGGGAGTGTTCTGTGCAGTCTCGCATGCACAGTGGCTTGGCTTTCTGGTGATGCCCTCTGGGACCAGGGTGGGCTCTCTACATTGAGCAGCTACTCTTCAGTGAGTTACTGTTCCACCTGGGCCAGGGATTATTTATTGTTTCGTGCAAACAGGACTAAAAGACTCATTTCATGTTGGTCTATTTGTGAATTCATGAAGCTGAAGGGTTGGAGTACAACCCTAATTATGCTCAGATTCTGAAAAACATGGCTTCATCTTTCAGTTCTTCTCAAATAGCAGCTGGACCATTTGTTTGTTTTTTCCTGGAAGTTTTATTCCTATTTCTACATCCACAGTGGGCCCCAAGCTCCATTATTTCTTACAGTCCAGAGATGAGAAGGGAAACATATATGCAAAGAAATAGCCTAAAAGTCAAGTGCAACACATGTCAAGTTTATTAACATATCTGTCATTTGCTGGATCCCACGACCTAGTTAAAAAGAAAAAATAAAGTCCAACGTTTTAACCCTGAGATCTTTCCTCATCTCTATCGCCCTCCTTCCTACTACTTGAGTTATTAATACTGGCATGATAACTCATCTGCTCGAGGCAATACCAGCCCCCTCTTTTTATTTAAAGACAGTCTACACCTTGGTGGTGGGAAATCTCACAAAGAATTTATTCAGTGTGTACAGTGGCACCGTTGCTCGCTGTCCATTTCTCATTTACTTTTTCACAGCAGGCAGATGGCCCCAGGTGAATTATGAGCAGGCATTATCCATGCCCCCGCTCCCCTGCCGCACGGAGTGCTTTGCCCTGCAGACCTACGAGCTGCTACTTCGGTCTCGATTAGCAGTGTTTCTTCTTCCTCCTCCAGCTCCTGAACTCACTCATCAGATCACAGACTTGCCCTCTTCTTTTCTTTCTGTGATTAGGAGAAGGCTCTTTTCCAGTTGTTGCTTCTTCCCTGGAAGAAACACGCTGCAGCGCCTTTGTGTCAGACCTGGAGCCTGGAGAACCCAAGCCCTGTGACGTCTATCGCTTTTTTCCTTCATGAGCACTTTAAAACTGGGGACGAATCTTAAGTCATAGTTCTGACTTTTATGTGGTCTTTTGGAGTTATGTAAATAATCATAATTCACAGATCAAACTGTTACTATAAAGAACACTAGGTAGTGACTCAGGAGATCTGGTTTTGCTCTCCCTCCAACTTGCTGTAAAATGTTGTGCTAATTCTCAGACATGTCAGGTCTGATTGCCTGTCTGCCACCTAAGCAGAGTTTTAAAAAAGAAAATGTTTACCATTGTTTTAAAAATTAAAATTTTCAGACATTTAAGTCGACAACTTTATTTTTTACTTCTCAGTAGTTTATTTAGTTATTTTATTCTTTTTCAATAGAGACATTATATAAATGTATCCCAGTTTTTTGATCCACTCATTTACTGATGGGCACTCCTACCCTTTGCAACAGCATGGATGGAACTGGAGAGCGTTATGCTGAGGGAAGTAAGCCAGGCAGTGAAAGACAATTACCACGTAATCTCACCTGTAAGTGTAACCTAAACAACAAAACAAACAAGTGAGCAAAATAGAACCAGAGACATTGAAATAAAGAACCAACTGACAGTGACCAGAGGGGAGAGGGAGAGGGGTAACAGGTCAAAGAAGAGGAAGGATCATCAAGGAACACGTATAAAGGACCCATGGACAAAGACAATGGGGGTAGGGCAGGAAGGACTGAATGTGGGAGGTGGGGGTGAGTGGGACAGGAGAGAGTAATGGAGGGGGGAAATGAGGACAACTGTCACTGAACAACAATAAGTAAATAAATAGACACATTGACAAACTATCTGAACTGAAACATTTTATGAATCACTTGCAAACAATATCTTTGTTCTTAATTTCCTGACATGCAGCAAGTAGGTGATTTTAAATAATTCAAAACACTGTGGAGAATTAATTTGTTTTTCTTTGTCCAAATTATTCCAGAGAACAATTGCAGAGGGTTCCTAAAGCAGTCATCCAGGATTTAGCTGCTTTCTCTGTTAGGATGTTTTCAAATCATCTTTCTTTTATTTCACTTAAACCCAGCTCGGTTTTCTCCAAAGCCTTTAGAAGGTGAGGAGAGCTGATTTAAGAAACTTGCCTGTAAGCCTCCCTCAAGCAGCTACAGAGTGGATGACAAAATTTTTAAGAAACTTGACCTAATGATCCATTCCTTATTGGAGCTCTTTCATCAAGAATTTTTTTTTGCCTCAAGCCCCTCTTTAGCGCTTCCCTGGACATCCCAAGGTATTTCTACTTCAAAATAGAATAGATTATCTTGTGTTGGGTGGTTCAGGTGCTCTACCACCTCAGAGCACAGAATAATTGATCTCTGCCTCACCTTTTCCAGCCCAAGAGCAGTCACTTCAGATTTGAAATGTGAATTTTTACCCTGGCTAGCTGTGGAATCTAGGTTTAAACAATTTGACTTTTTTGCCTAAAGATGGAGAGTTTTTAGAATTTAATGCAAGCTCTGAGACTGAGTGAATGTAGATCTAATGTGGTCATTCAGCAAAACCTCTAGTAAACAGCCAAAGAATATTACTTTTTGGTGAAAAATACAGCCAAAAAGGTGAGAGCTTTTGATGGTCATGAGAAAGTGCCCACAGTGTCCTCTGATCACCTTTCAGGTTGAAAACTCAGTGCTGTGGTTTTGGTCACCGCCCAGTTACACAGGTAAATTATGTCAAGAATGCTGCATCCTTAAAGATCATAAGCCTGGCCAGCATCAGAGGGTTTGGCCCAGAATTCACCCAGAGGGGCAGAGGCTCTCAAATTTGAGTGAGCATATCCTTCAATCCCCATCTTTGTCCTGGGTGGGGTCAAAAATCAGCTTTTAGTTTTTGAAACAAGCTGCTACATGACGCTTGTGGAGGCGGTCCTCAGACCAGCGTTCAGAAATTGTGACAGGGCTGGGTCTGTAGTGGTCGTTTTCACACACCTGTTTGCTTATCTAAATATTGACAGAGTAGCTAGCCAGTGGAGGTGGGCAGAAGTCACCACAAAGTGAAACAAAGCTATGGCCTTGATTTCATCAGCATCACGTTCACTTACTGACAGCCTACCATGGAAAGTTTTCAAATGCTGTAGTAGTGAATGAACTTGCTTCTTTCCCAAAGTGTGCAAGTTTAATAGGAAGCCAAATAATGGCTTTCGTCTTCACCTTGTTCACTGAGAACATAAGGGCAGATGCCTCTGGAGAGCAACTGACTAATTTGAAGCATTAATCTTCATAGGGTCTGACAGACTTTGCTAAGGTCACCATGAGAAAGGACTTACCTTTTTGAGGCATGACATTGCTCCCTCAGTTTCTATCAACATGTTCATTCTCTTTCATGGCACCAAGTTAACCATTATGTGCTGGAAGTAACTCCTGGATATCCAGTAGGGGAAGAGAAAGAAAAGATCATAATCTGTCCTCATCATGGACGGAGACCCTCAGTGACCTGACTTCCTTAGCAGAGCTGAAGAAAGGAACTCAAGTGGAGGCTGAGTCATGTGAACTGGGATGGTTGGGCAGGGGCAGTATTTGACATGGCATTACCTGGCCAGCTTCACCAGATGCTGAGTGATGGGTTGGGTTCAAATAGGAAGAGACTGAGTCTCCTAATACTTTTCTTGTGTTGATTGGAGCTGGCTCGTACCCTGAGAGGTATCAGTGACTTCAGAGCGGGGGAAGGTTTAGGGAGAATGAGATCCAACAGATCTCCACAGGTCAATGAGCATTTTGATAATTGTCCATCCTCCCTACCTCGAAGTCTTCCTGGTAAGGGTCACACTATTGAAGAAGATGTGGGCAGACAAGGTGATAGGTCTGTCTGGTACCACTCCACTGAAGCAGTGCTCATTACTAAGTGAACGCTTTTAATTCGTGCAGCTACCGGCTGGCAGTGCTAAATCCCTGCTTTATGACATGTTTTAGAGTATCTGTAATGAGAACCACATGCCCCCTTGCAAATGGGGGCACATGATGCTGATCTTTACAGGTAGTACTAATTCTTGCAAATGTAAACATCTAGTGGCAGGAGTTGAGCTCAGACACTATGAGGAAGTTGGAGGGAATGGGGTCTAGTTTTTCATGAGGGTATGGGAGGACTTTTTCCATATTGGAGAAAAATATTTATAACTGTTATTTATTTCCACAGGGATTTTTAAAACTGCAAATTTAGTGAACATATATTCATATATTCCTGCCAAACATTTTTCAATTCAGAACTTAGTTTATAGTGATATGCTTTTTTCCATTGAAGAAAAAATTCCATGTGGCAGCGGGGGTGGGGGGGGGCCGGGGAATAAAACCTGTATTTCCACAGTAGAATTTGGACTCAGTCTGAGAGTGGGAAGGAGGCTCTGGGAACAAAATTCAAACCATTTGGAAGCCAAGCTGCTGTCCTTGCCCTCTGTTGTTCTGAGCTCTGCGCCCACTTCCGATCTTGAGTGCGTGCATGTCATGGAGCTGGTGCTGATGTCAAGGAGGACCCAGTCCACCGGGGGTTCTTCCAATAAGTGATGCTGATGACAGTCACACCTCAGGGACAGCACTGCTTTTAGGTGTCCCGTGTCTCCATTCCCTCTGTCAGCCTTCAGTTCCAGCTTGACATTTTCTCAGCTCTTGTGGGCGCCGCCTCATGTTTTCCTCAATCTTTCCCTTCCTGTTGTGCAATGAAAAGGCCACGAGGAACATTTTCTCATCCCACAACTGCTGGATACCACTTCCTGGTGCTAGAGAACAGCTTCTCCATGGTTCCCAGGTTCTTTAGCAACCACATCATCAGTCCCAAGGGAGGAGCGTGTGGGAGGTACATGCTGGTCAGGGCTCTCTCCACCAAAACTAAACCAACCTTTAGGCTAAAACATAACTGATAAGTTGACGTGACGCTCAGCTTTAACCTCATCTCTTGATGTCTCTGCCCGTCACACCTCCTCTGACTCCACCACCCTGGATTGTGTGCTTCCTCTCACTGATGATGCTGTACTTCGACCTTATTCACAGAACATGGCAAATGCTGGTTTCATCTCCCTTCTGACTTGCCGCCTGTCTTCTTTCCTGTTCTCAGCTGTTTTTCTGATAGGCAGTAACAGAAACCTTCAGAATAACAGCCTCACAGTTTCTCAGGGCAGGAGCCACTGTAAATGGGAGGAGGGGGTGCGTTAGGGTCCCATTAGTGATCCGCAGAGTTTGTTGCATTACCTGTGCTGCTTATTAAGCTTGAGTTTTGTTTATGGCCATATATTTAGGATCAGGTAAAGGATCATTGTTTCAGTTTTCTCTGCCCATAAACAGTAGGTGTGATCTGCTGCCCCTCTGTAGGCTTGTTTCTCCAGGTGCAAGTGTTGCAAGTTTCTGCCTTTTGGCACCTTTGTCACTGAACAAGCTGACCGTGCCAGGCAGGGAGAGACACTTGGCTCAGTCAAGAACCAAATCAACCACCCAGCCTGTCAGTTATGTTTTTCCCCAGCAAGCAGTTGGCCAAGCCAGCTGCCCGGCATTGGTCTTGGACTGTTTGGCTGTCCCTTCTTCCTTATTTTTAAGAACACGAACTTCACAGCACTAATTTTTGCCAGGCTCTTGGTAACGTTTTTCTTAACTTACCAGAAATAACTGATGTATGGCAGAATATAGGTGTGCAGGGCACCTCGGTGTTATTTTTGGTTGGGACCACATGAGGCAAGATCATAACAAACAACAATCACATGCATTTTAAATGATTGGGGTACTCATTTGAGAGAAATTCTTATATTTTGATGAGCTCTTTAACAAAAGATCTAGAGTAAGAATCGGTTACTGTCCAGGAACTTGGTTTTTCTTGTTGGGTCTAGTTGCAGTATCTTTCAAAGTGGGGTCAGAGACCTCCTGGAGAATACCTGGACCACTCGTTGGGGTACGCACCTGGAGAAGGGTCGCAGGAATCTGAAATGTTAGTAGTCGTGCCCAGGAGCTTCTTGGGCCCACCGTGTTTCTGCATCAGTGCTTCCAAACAAGCTCTTGGGAGACATCTCTGAGCATCATTAAAAGGGCAATTGATGTTGCAAATGATGCTCTCACTTGAATTAATAAGCATTCTCCCTAATAAGGGCTAGATGTAGTGGTTCTGTCCATCAATGTCAGAACAGCCAATAACTGGGCATTGGAGGGATGAGGTACAGAAGCAGTGATTGTGGGTGTTTCTAGTTCTTTATCACTTTGGGTTGGTTTTTCTTGGCGAGACTTTTGTCAAGGGAAATGTGGTCTGCATTTTGGATTTCCTGCTTCTAGGTGGCAATGGTACCTCCCTTCCCTAGAAAATGTTTCAGCAAATGTTCTTTAGTAAATATTTCATTTCCTAGTAGAAACCTTTTATGTTTAAAAATATCAACACCTCTATAACTTGATAACCTTCTCCCTTTTCCTTGCGTATCAACTTCTTTCACCCCTTTCCTTCTGAATACTGATCTTGTCTTGAAGTGAACCTCAGGCCAGCAAGGCATCAGATGCTATCATCATTCTATCCGCAGATGTGAGTGTTTCTGCTTAGCAAGTCTCCGCGCGCTGTCTCAGTGATTTTCCATAGCTGGAGGTTCTCCCAGAGCAGCTCGCTGGTCTCCAGAATGAAGGACCACCTAGAGACTGCTCAATGCTGAGAGCATCGCGTTCCTCAGGCATCAGGAGGAAACTTTTTTATTTCATTGATTAAAAAGATATTGATATCTTCCTCCTCTCCTCCCCCAAAAAGGAAGTTTTTCAACTACAAGTTTCACTTTTGTGTACCTTACTGCTTACAGATTATGTTTTCTGTTAGCAAAGTCCAAACAGAAATTGGAACTCAACTGTTCTGAATAGTTTCTGCGTGTGGTTTCAGAAAGACCCTCTATCATTCACCATAGCAAAATATTTAAAGACAGAAAACTTAGGCAAGGTTTTATAGTTTCACCTTGCTCCATGGTAACAGCTCTTAACACAGACAGGCAAAATCTCTTTTCTCAAAATGTTTAAAATCTGGATATACATATGTTTAAAATTTACACATGTATGTTTTTAGGGGAAACTTGCCCCATCATGCCAAGAGTTGAGTTGCCTTTTGAAAAAGAAAGCCTACATGGTAAGTCAGTCTCAGATTTTAGAAGTGCATAAAAAGATGGACATGACCTCACCCACTGGAAATCTCAATTTTTATGAAACTCTGGAACCCTGATAGTCCCACTAACTTCAGTCTGTAGTGTCTGCATTCCCAGTGGTCATTCCAAAATAGAGAAAGCTTTTTGAAATAGTTAGGAACCTAATATAAGTTCTTTAAGTTTTTATCAAAATACAAGAGTTGGGAGGGGGTAGTCTAGTGGGATTAGAATTCTGTAGTCTTGCTGTAGGGTTGGGAACTTTCTCTTCAGGAATGCAGACACAGCATGAGTCAGAAAGAACTGAGTTTGAAATTCAGGATTTAAATGTCGTTCATGGCATATGATTGTGGAGAAGTGCTTTAACCTTTCTGAGTCCCAGTTTTCTCATCCGTAAAATGGCTATAATCTCTTCCCTGCAAGGGGGTAAGGGTTAAATGAGATAATATTTACAAAGTCTTTAACATAATACCTGGTACAATTATATAAATAGGTAAATAGAGACATTTAAAATGTATGTGAGGATTTTATTCTTGTTTCTCTGCTTGCCCATAGACATTTGACCTAATTCCTTTGTGCCTTAGTTGACCCACCTCTAAAATGGTTGTTAAGCTGTCTATTGTAGAAATCCAGACACTTGGCAACAACTTAAGATTTAAACATTCACTATACAACTTTATTATAATCTGTTAACAACTTAGCAGAGGTTGCAAAGGTCAGTTTAAAAAACACTTAACTGCATAAATACTTAAATAAATCGCGGTTGGGATTGGATTTGGGTATTAGTTCAGTTAATGACTTGCTCTAGTCTGAAGTATAAACCCAATACAAATAATTAGGTCTTATCAATAATAGATAGGAAGCCTGTAAATGAGCTCATGTCTGCTGGAGATGGATGAGATAATGTCTATAAAGTGCTTACAGCTCCTGAAATACAAATTATACATGCCATCTCTGGCTATCCCAAGGCTATGCCATGGAAAATGGGTCTTAGCCAGCATCACACTGTACTCAGGGGGCCTGGTTGACCTGGAACATTTTCTGGAGGAGAGAATGATTTTCTGCCTCTGAGGGCTTGGGAGGTCTTCTCATCTGTGGTGTCTGAGTGAGACTACATTGAGCCATTGTAGGGAGGTAATGAGCAGTCCTGTCTGAGGCAGTGTAGTGAAATGGAACAAACGCAGAGCATGTAGAAGCCAGGCCACTGGAGACTGAGTCCAGCTCTGCCTGTTACCAGCAGGCCTAGTGCCCTTGGAGAAACAACCTCTCTTTACAGACCCAACCTGAGACCTAGAGCCATGAGAATGAACACCAGCCATGTTTACTCCCAGACTAGACAGGCTCAAGCAGCATGAATAGAGTATGGAGAGGGGACAATTGAGAGAGACTTCCTTAATGAAATTCGGACGTTTCAAGGCTTATTCCTGAATAAGGGTGTCCTATTGGTAAGAGCTGGCTGGTCAAGGCCCCCCAGCTTTGCCGCCCGAGTTTTGCTGCTGTCCTGTGGACCTCCTGTTGGATTACCCATACCTTTGTGTTGGCCAAAGGGGAGCACTTTGCTCCCTTCAATGTTCTGGCTCATTTGTAGGCCAAAATTTTTTTCTCACTTTACATAATCCAACCAAAACAGGCTAGAACTTCCAAAACCTTTTTTTTTTATTAAACACTATGGAAGAACACATGTAAAGTAGAGGTGGAAGGGCCAATGTATTCCTACATTCTGGCTCAAATTTTCTGATTCTTAAACAATTAACATACTCACTGCTCCTGTCCCTGTTTACATGGAACCCCAGAGGAATGAATGATCTGCCCAAGTTCCTTACTTTCTACTCTCACATTTGTCACTAGTCGGATGCTTCTGTAGCATCTGCCCAAGGACACTGCATGGGCTATGGTGACCCTCCGTAACGCGGATCCAAGATGAGATGAACTTCTCCCAGCTACCAAAGCTCTACTTCCTTAGTTCTGGCTTCTGTTCTCATAGTCACTCTTGCTCCCCATGTGATTGACATTAGAAGTTACTTGACTTTGCAGGGAAGACTCTGCAGCCTACCATGGCAATGGGGCTGAGTACACATAAACCCAGCAGTCTGTACATATGATGCAGTATCAATGGCATTCATCTGCCTGTTTAGTCCTGGGGCTGGAGTGGGAGGTGGAGGTGGAATAATCAGTACACAGCAGTTATCCACTACTTTCTCCTTCCTTTGCTCACTCCCTTTACTGACTCATGATAATTCTAGTACTTGACCTTTTCCTTGGGGAGTTGGGTGAGAAAGCAAAGGAAAGTAAGGAAACAGGCTCCGTAAGGCCCATAACTTAATAATGCCGCTTCAATTAATGGAGTTCTTTTCTTTTTCTGTTTTTTATTATTTATATTTTTAAAGACTTTTTTTTAATTTAGTTTTAGAGTGAGGGGAAGGGAAGGATAAAGAGGGAGAGAAACATCAATATGTGGTTGCCTCTCATGCACCCCCTAATGGGGACCTGGCTCACAACCCAGGCATGTGCCCTGTCTGGGGATTGAACCAGTGACCCTTTGGTTCACAGGCCAGCACTCAGTCCACTGCCTCTCCAACACCAACCAGGGCTGTCTTTATTATTTTTAATAGTTCATCTTTATTGTATTTTTTCCATTACCACTTATCCCCCCATATCCTCTTCTACCTCCACTGACTCCCTCCCCACCTTGCAATCACCCACTGTTGTCCATGTCCATGAGTCCTTTTTCTTTTTTGCTCGATCAGATCCCTCCACCCTCCCAATCCTCCCCACAGGTGCCAGCCACTCTCTATCTATAAACAAAAGGGAAGAATTCTTCCATTATGTTCATTCATTAAACAAAAATTTGAGCTCTTACCATGTGCCTGGAACTCCTTGTCTATATAAACCCTCTTCAGGTCAAGCTCCAGCCTGCGCTGGCCTTTTCTAATTGCAACACTGTCGAGAAGGCTCTGCGTTCTGTAAGACATGCAATTCGTACCCCTAAAATTAGTACTGAGTATACTCCTTTGCATTGTTTCATAAAGTCTCATGCACAGTAGGTCTGTCTCTTCAAGGTTAAAAATTCCTTAGAGGGTAGAATACATGTCTTACCTTTCTCTTTCGTTTCCTGCAGCAGCTGGTACAGTATCGAATGCATGTCATTATGCTCTCTAAATACTGGCTGACTGCTTGATGGACACGAGAAAGAGCTGACTCGGGTTGCTAGGTCTCTAGGAATTCTTCTTTTGTGGAGAATATGTCATTTTCTCACATTCCTTGCCTTCTCCTAAATGAGCCTACGTCACTGACATTCACAGGAATACCCATACAGAGTCACAGCAACTTCTCCGCCCCTCCATCATCACTCGGTGTACCAATGGGGGATTCCAGTAGGCAGGTTGCCGAGAGTAATTACTGACCCCATGGTCTTCCAGATGCTTGGTGTGGCTTGCTCGTGCTGAATCCCATCTTCATGCAATCTATACCATCCAGTAGAATCACTTTCTTCTTCCACTCCTCCCTCATCATCTCCCCCATCCAATTAATCACTAGCTCTTATCCTGCCTAACTTCTCAGGATAATTCAGGTTCATTCCCTTATCTTCATCTCCCCTGCCTTTACTTTATGTCATTGTCACCTCATAACTAGTTTGTTACAATAACCTCCTAATTTGTTCCTTTGCCTTGGTCTAGCCTCCTTCACAGTGGACCTGCAAGGATCTTTCAAAAATGCAAATTTGGTTACATCCTTCCTGCATAACTTCCTGCATGCTCCATTGCTCTGAAGATAAAGTCCAAACTCCTTGCCAAGGGGACTTGAGACCCTGCCCACTCTAACACCTACTTGTTCCTCAGCCTCACTTCTCACCTGCCTTTGCTTGCTTCCACCATCCGTCTTCTCCCCCCATGCCCCCTTTCTCTGCCATACCATGTTCAACTCTGTATGCTTCTTTACCTGCATTCCTACTCACCTCTGGACATTTTGAATCATACTTTAGAAATTGTCCATTTGCTTCCCCAAAACTCCACTAGACCACACAGCCTTGAAGGGCAGAGGTTTTGCCTTATCCTTACATAAAATAAGAACTCATATAAACGAACATTTGAATTATTGATGTTTTGATTTTACTTCTCTGTGTGGGATAGAATCTGACATTTATGAGCACTTATAATGTACCAGACTCTGTTTTAAGCTTTTTAACAATAAAAACAGTTCATTCTGAAAAGTGGATACCATTACATCTCTTTTTACACATAAGGAAACTAAGAGACAGAGAGACTAAATTACCTACCTAATATTATTCAGCTAATAAGTAGTTGAACAGAGATAGGACCTCAGGTAGTACTACACTAGAGTGTTCACGCTTAACCAATATGCCCTATATTGCTTTTCATTCAAAGCCACTGATGCACTTACAGGGTGTATTACTGAGGCATGTTTGGGCGAGAGCCAGACTGAATAACAGAGAAGTGGGAGGAGCGCCATCATAATGAGAGAAGAAGGGTTTCCCGAACCATAAGCAGGAGAGTTGGGGAAGGGACTCAGCTAGGCAAGTGAGTGCTCAGTGCAATTTGTCTGCAACCACAGCCACTGTCAGCCACATATTCTTGGACAGTCTTCTGGGTTACAGTCAGTTCAAGAAGATTGGAGTTGAGCATGTAGTATTCCATGTATTGGGGATACCAAAAGTAGAATAAGGCATAAATTTTCCAAGATATCTACAATCTAGTAGGACAGACTACACTGCATAAAGAACTGCATCAGCTAAAACAGACGGTTGTTAACAGTGTAATAGAGGAATGTCAGGCCTCCTTGGCATCACCTCACCTCTTCCTTTCCCCAGAGACTGGACCAGTACAGCGCCTAGTGCTTATTGTGGGATGCTAGGTAGAAAATGCTTAATGAATCCACTAAGAGGAGTGTCAGAGTCCCACCATCTTGGATCTAGTAAGTCCCAGAACAATACTTTTACTATAGTGAGGAAGATGTTACATAGATGTATGGAACATACAGCATCCATAGGCCTTTTCCCCCCACTATTTTTTACATAGTGGGGCAAAATGAGTACCTAGTTCCTGGCTTACCCAGGGCCCTGGCTTTCAAGGTTCTCTGTAGGACATTTGGAAATGTAGTGCTTCTCCAGGCTAAGGAGAGGGCCGGGGAGAAGGATGAGCTATTTCAGAACAGATGTCAACAGAGCCCTTCTCTTCGTGCTGAGAATCATCAAGCACATGCCTCCTGCCTCCCAGGCAGACTGACTGAGGCACAAGCTCCAGAGCACACAGACAGTGAACTGACCTCCTGGGGGACTCTCCCACTGCAAACAAATTAGTTTTGCTGGACCAGTGGCCTTTGCTCATTCTTGGGGAATGTGAAGAGGGTAGCTTGGGCTGGTGTGGAGTTTAATTAAGGATGACAGCTAGAGTAGCAGGTCAGATGGCTCTGTGCTCTGCACTCCGTTCATGTCACAAGTTGCTAGTTGTACTTTGTTATTCTCCAGAATCCCTTTTTCCTTGTTCTTTCCCTTGCCACTTCCCATGTGTTGTTCTGCATGCCATTGGAGTGATGTAACCTTATCCCTGAGCATCGAGAGTCCAGGGAGCACACACTAGAGGTAGAAAAACTGCTCTGGCCCAGTGGCTCAGTTGGTTGGAGCATCGTCCCATATACCAAAAGGCTGTGTGTTCAATTCCCAGTCAAAGCACATACCTAGGCTGAGGGTTCGATCCCCAGTCAGGGCACATATGAGAGACAACTGACTGATGTTTCTTTCTCACATCTCTCTCTCTCAGATAAATAAGCATTTCCTCAAGTGAGGATTTTAAAAGAAAACTACCTGTAAGGAAACTATCAGTGGCAGATACATGTTCCCATACAAGATGTTTGCTCCCCAGGCTCACTATCTCCTGTTTAAACATACCTTTCATGCCAGTAATGAAATCATGACTACCTTGGGACTTTTACTATCAGGAAGGAAAAGAAACATATAATTGGAACATGCCTAGTGTCCATGTTAGTGATCCTCCATCAGGATAGGTGAGGGCATTGTCGGGGGAGAGCTCCTGTGTCCTGTCCAAGCAAACCAGGCACAGGGAGTGAAGAAAGCTGACTTAGAGCCACAGAGTCTCATGTAAAGGTGGAATCACGAGCGCTCAGAACTGTGAAAGTTTCTGTCGTAAAGAGAATGGACTCAACAGTGAGCATGAATCTTGACGCCATTCAATTAGCCAAAAAGCACCCTGAAAAGTACCAACCACAACTGAAAACACTCCTGAGTAGGAAATCTCCTAATCACTTCCTCTAGTGACACGAAGAAGGAAGAGGAAATATTCAAATCAGGCTTCTTTGGCTTCCTATTCTGGTGACATGAGATCCAAGAAGACTAGAAAGTGACAGAAAACACCTCTATAAAATCTTCTGAGATGGCATCCTATTTTGGGAGATTGAGTTGGATGATATAATTTTATGGCACAAAGTCTTTAGAGAAGTGCTTTATCATATTATTGCCTGCTACTTGGAATGATGCTGTATGTGTTCTAAAAAACCACTTCCCTCCCGGACGTGAAGCTCCACCCTGCTGCATCTCCAGCTGTCTGCTTGCTCAAGTCCTATACAAACGAGTTAATTACCTGTAGCAAGAACAGACTTTGAAAATAAAGCAAGAAATACAGAAAATAAAGGCTGTTGTCTGCTCATGTTACAGTTTCTCCTTCGTTATATTATTTTCATAAAGAGAACTGGGCAGTTTCCTATAATTCCAAATTTTAGGAGGACCAGGTTTTTAGAATTTATTACTTTTGAGACCCTGAGTAGAAAAGTTATTTCAGTAGAGAAGTACTTAAAATGTACGTTACCCATAAGCCAGTAGCCTTTGGGATGGGATTACCTATTCTTAGCTTAGGGGGCGTCTTAAAACTTTAATAAAGAGAAGTAGTAGGCAGGTCCAGCAAGTGGGACATTATTTTATTTTTGGTGGCATTGTGTGTGGTTGGGGAGGGGGATAAAGAATGCATAAACACTTGGAAATTAAAGGGAACTTAAAGATTGCCAATTCTATGATCCATATTTTAAAAATGAAAATGTTGGCTCCAGAGAGGTTATCTGTGCCATAGCAGCAGGCTTGCTTTAACTGTTGAACTGGCGCTCCGTGAAAACAGCTTTACCTGCTCAGAATGTCAGACACAGCTATGGGTGACTTCTGCTTCTCATTCCTTGCCTGTTATTCTCGTGGTGTCAATGTTCTGCCACTGCCACATGGGAAGCAAAGGCTTGGGATGCAACATCGTTATAAGCTGTACTCCCAAAGAAAACGCACAACACTGGGTTGTAAACTCCTTAAGAGCAATGATTTTCTTCCCTGTGTCTGTTTTCCTTTCTCAATATCAACCACTGTGTTTTACATAAATGTAATACTTGAAGATTTGCTGATTGAAAATATTCTAGTCATGAAAAATATCTTTAATATTTTCATCAGTGGCAGGAAGTGTAGAGTTAAGTGTAGGGACTTTGGAGGCAGACTGCCCGTATTTGAATCCAACTCAGCCAAGAATAAGCCATTACCGTGGGCAGATGACCTAACTTCTCTGTGCCTTAGTTTCCTTGGCTGAAAACTGGAATATCAATCATCCCTACCCTATAGGGAGGTTGTGAGGGTTAAGTGAAGTAATATATGCAAAGTACTTGGTGCCTGCCGGAGAAAGTACTCAGCATTAGCTATTACTAGTCAGTATGCAAAGAAGGCTCTCTTTAAGTGTTGTTGGTAAATGTCCCAGAACAGATATGAATATCATGACATTACCTGAGCTCATAACAAATTAGAATGATTGTTGTAGGGGGCCATCAATTCTTATAATTCTGGACATTTCTTTGCCCAGAAATATATTTATATAGCTATTCATCGCCTCTATTGCTTCTCTTTACACTGAAGTATCAAGGTTTATTTAACAAATAAATGAATTTCCTAATTTGCCCACCATTGCCTGGAGCCACATTCTAGTCTGTCCATTGATTTCTTACAAATTATTGGCGATGAGTTCCTTTGGTCACACCCAGACATCAGTTTAGATCTGCTTGTTTTTCCTGCCCCCTGTGCAGTAAGGCCATATGTGTGTGCTACCGTGCGTGCCACCAGTCCTCAGTCAAATTGATCCCGACATCTTGGTCACTGCTCCCTTGCAACTGGGGATTTCCTTTTCCTCATCCTTTAGACTCCAGCATGAAACCCATCTTAACTGGAATAAGAGAAATCCACCTTTTATATTTCTAGTCATCCATTTATCCCACTGGCACTTTGATTCATAGGCTCTTTGTCCTTGAGGTGTTATTGCATGACGGATGCCTAGCTGACATGAGTAGGTTTCCTCACTTCTGGCTTTATTTCCACAGTTTGTTCCTCCAGACCTCTGTGTCTGCAGTTTTGTGCTGGAGCAGTCCCTGTCGGTCAGAGCCCTGCAGGAAATGCTTGCCAACACAGGCGAAAATGGCGGTGAAGGGGTGAGTACCTGCATGGCATCCTAGGTGGGAACTGGGACACACCATAGCCCAAAAGTACATACTTCATTTTGTCCCTTGAGCTTTGACCTGGCAAACCTTAGGGTCCTTGAGATGATCTATGTGGATAATAAATCCTTCTCCCTGAGTTTAATTCCTCTTATTTAGCAACTGCAATTCTCCTTCCTTTGGGTTAACCAACTTCCACCAGAAAATAGAAGGGACCATCATTAATGCTGCCTGAGCAGGGCATAATATACTGAACTGACTCCCTTCCCTGTTTCATAACCCACCAGGAAATGTGGAGAGGCTGAGAGGAACCTTGAGGTGGAGGGTGCCTAGTAAGCAGGGTTTTTTCTCTTGGGAAAGTCTTCTCAGAGGTTTACAACTGCCCCAGGGGAGTGCAACCAGGTGACAGCAGTTTGGAAAAGATTTCCTGTGGAATTCAGAGTCTTTGACATGTGCCCAGAACTCCACAGTTTCATTCAAGATGAGCAAATACAGAGCTGTCTTGAGTGTCTCTTACTTGTCTGTAGAATGGTCCCTGAGTATTAAACTGAGGGATGATGTGCCCTATCTCCCGTGTCAGAAGGTCTTTGACCAGAGACCTCGGAATAATTTTTGACCTTTTCTTTCCTTAATGACCTATATCTATTTATGTCCATTTATCATCAAGTATTTTAATTCTGTGGCCTGAATATTTCAAATACAAACACCTCTTCCCATACCTTTTAAATATCATACCCAATGAGTATCCTCTGTCTCCTGGGTTCTTTCAAAAGCCTCCTAACTGCTTCGGTTCTTTCCATACTGACCCGTCACCACCACCACCAATTTTTTTCACTTGGCTATTCCTAGTGTTCTCTCTAAAACGCAGATCTAATCATTATACTGCCCTGGTTTAAAGTCATTTGTCATTCACTACCTTGAGAAAAAAATCCAAATCCCTTAGCTAGACAGAAAGCCCTTCAGGATTGGGTGAGCCCTGCTCGCCTTCCGCACCCCATCTCTCACCACGTCCCGCCAGGCACTCAAGGCTCCAGCCACATCGAATTGCTTTCACTTCCTCATCAGTTCTGTCTTGCCTACGATCATGTGTGTCATCAAGTCCCTCCATTTAGAACAGCTTTTTACTCCTCCCTTCCCGTAGGTGATCTCTACTTCTCCTGCAAGGAGCCAGTTTAGATATTAGATCTACCAAGAAGCTTTTGCTGACCCTGCAAGTCTGGCATGGGTGCCCTTAATTGAGCAAAAGTCAGTAAATAGTTCTTATCGTTCTATGCTATAACTGTAAGTCTAATTTGCCGCATCCCATACAGGACAGTAAATCGCATGTAGGTAAACAACTATTTGCTGTGCCTAGCATGGATTATTCTTACTTGACTCTAATGCGCTCCTAGATAATGAAGAAGTATTTCAGCTATGATAGAAGAGAAATGACCAGAGGTTCAAGAAAACCAGTGTTTCCATTTAGGTTTTCTCCCAGCTCTTAATGTGACCCCACACAAGTCTTCTAATTTCTTGAGGCCAGGGTGTTCTCATCTATAAAATTATAATATTTCATTAGTTTTCTAGGATCTTTAACACTAATATTTGTGATTCTTCACTGTTTTGGTTTAGAACGAAATGCTTTCATCAGCCAACTGAAAATAACTTTGATTTCTTCCTTAGAGCATTAACACAGGTGATTTTTGGTTCCTTTGATGTTCACTGAAGTCTATATTTACTTCCCCCTTCTGTTGGCCTCAGAACCCCATGCTTTCATCCCTAGGCACACTCCATCAAACATTTCCCGTTTAGTGGAACAATTTTATTTTTAACTGCTCACTCTTTTGCAAGACTAATAACTCATCATTCACAGATGTCTCTTGTGGGGGAGACCTGGTTGATCTGGAATATCACCACTTTCACTGTCAATCAGGATCAGCTAGACCCTGCCTACTTATGGCCCTAGGATAGAAAGTGGGAAGACAGAAGCGCTATTAACTGGGGAATTGCCTCTTGGGCATTCTGTTTTGCTCAAAAACTGCATTTCAAAGGCTTCTTTTTCTTTTTCATTTAGCTTGAGTGGTTCAGGGAATCCTGTAGATGACAAAGTAAATTCAAAAGTTCTGGTTATAATCCTTGCTCTTCTTTATTTGCAAGAACTTAAATAATAGCCTTGACTTGGTTTTTCTTAAAAGGAATAAATAACAATTTATTTTCTAAACAGAAGGTGAAGACCATCTTATTAAAAATGAATACTTAGTTTTGGAACATATGAATAAGACCTCCCTTAATTACAAGCCATGTTATAG
>VMDR010015709.1:0-21994 GCA_007922815.1 Macrotus californicus | reverse complement strand
TGAATGGCTTGCAGGGATAGTCTGCTCTGTATTGTATTCTTTTTTTTAACCAGGATTATAAGAGGATCCTTGCATAGATAAACTGAGGCTCAATTACCCTCTGATTTGCCCAAAACAACATTGCTAGGAACAAGTGATCAAAGGATTAGAATCAAGACCTTTAACTCTAATTAAAAATACTTTTCATTATATTTTTTCATCTAATATTTGACAGAAAGAATATTTTGCTATATGTCACATGAAATTGGAAAAGGTAAAAGCACAGAGCATGGGTATCTTTGAAAAACTCCCACTAATACTCTTCAAAGAAATCTTCTGCATCTGCTTAGCCAACTCCTGCCCCGTCTCCAGGGCTCCAGATTGATTCTTCAAGGGTGCTCTCAGGTTTCCTTCTCCCTCAGTGTGACACACAAGAGAGCAGCTCTCTGCCCTGAGCTGAACTGTTCGGGCACTGGGAATGTGATGACTCAATAGGCTTCCTGGTACACATGGAAGGAGACCCACCAGGAGCCTGAGCTAGTTAGTTGTCCCTGAAAACCATTTGGAGTGGGCTGTGTTGACCAGTTCACTACCTGGAGCTCCCTCATGGACTACAACCATGCCCTGATAAATTGAATTTGGGGTTCACAAAGTGATTATTCCTGGGAAGTTCGGGAGAAGCACAGCTTGGAGTGATGGAAAGTCTAAACCCATATCACATTTTTTTGCTGCCTTCCCCTGATTCTAGTCTATACCAGGCTCTAGCATCTTACAGGGCACTCTGAGACCAGAGCCAAAGAAGCCAAAGTATGCATGTAAGACAGTACTGTTAAAGTAATCAGAGTTGCTCATGCTAAGCCTCACAACAGCAAACCAAAATTTACCTAAATTTCTACGCTTAGTTCTCCCAGGAAAGGAAGGCTATGTCAATCAATCAGTGTTTGCCTGCTTAGCACAAGTTACCTGACCTGATTCAAAGGCTCCCTTTGCTCCATATAATTAAAAGTAACCTTGCTTTAACCAAGCATGAAATATCCAGTATAAATTCATTTGTCCTGCTTATTTTGGTCTATAAAAACCTCTTACCTTGTACAGTTCATCAGAGCTTCTTTCTGTCTGCCAGATTGCGTGCTACCTGATTCATGAATTGCTGAATAAAAGTCTACTGGATCAGTAGATTGTGGAAAATTTTTTGACAGTCTATTTAAACGAGAGTTAGAAGTTATCCTCGATCCCCCCATGGCAGAAACTGGATGACTGATGGTTAGGGCTGTGCTCCATGACAAAACTTGGGCCTGGAGACTTATCACCTAATGCCAGCCATGGGGAGATCGGTGTTGGATGTTAATATGCAGAGGAAGGCACAGTGAGGTCTAAAAACGGCTGTCTTCACTGAACACAACTAGCTTCTGGCCCCTACACCATTCCTTGATTCTGCTCCAAATGTACTCTTTGCAGCTGCCCTCATTCTGGCCAATGATGAGATCAGGATCTTGATGATAACTCAGGTTGGCATGTGCCCCTAGGAGGTGAGACGTGAAAAATATCTGCCTGAATCCTTTGCTAACTCATGGTTCTTCAGTTCCATCTAGCTTTTCTTTGAGGCTAGAGACGAATTTGACCTGGCTGAGTATGTGTAGTAAGGATGAGAAAACAGACAGGAGTCTAAGGCACTGCTTCTGAGGTAATTGCATTAGAAACCCTCAAGAAGATTAGGGGCTTCCTGGAAGCTGACCATTACTCTCCATGGGCAGCGTTTACAGGGAGCAGATACATGCCCTTCAGTAATGCTACACTAGCTGATGCTGTTTCCTCCACTGAAAGTCACATGTCTTGGTCCTGATGAAAGTTTGCTCCTCTCACTACCTTCCTTCTGAACCCCTACTTTTCATCCTTGTGGTCAGAATGTGGCTCTGTATATTGAATGCATATAAGGATTTGATTAATCTGACAGCTATGTGCTTTAGATATCCTTTTCAGAAACTAACATCAAGGCACTATATAAGTTTGATCCTTGCGTGTATATATTTTCCTGAGTGAAGTTAACTACTGATTTTTTGTGAAGAAAAAATATATTTTTGGAATAGCAGGTCCGAGGACTCATCCTGGGGCCACAGTGAGGACACTGGTCATAGCTGTCATTGGGCCTCTCAGAGTAACATCCTGGTTTCATTTCCCCAAATGCATATAATTTGAAGTTCTGTTATTACTTTTTAATTAATTGGCAAAGATGCACTTTTCAGATCAACTCTGTGTTGCCTGGGGGAGAATAAAACAGAAGCTTCCAATCCTCTGTTAGTTGGGATTTCACTAAACACAGCATGCATTCAGTAATGGACAGAGAAGGAAAGAGGAAGAAGCAAGAAAGAAGGAAAGAGAGTCAGAGAGAGGGTGTGGGAGGGAAGTTATTTCCTGAGAACAGAGTCATTCCAAAGATATCATGAGCAGCAAATTAAACGATCCTTCAGCAAGAATTTTGACAAGAAAATTTCATTAGGGATTTAAATCTCCATTGAAGCTCAAGTTGCTGCATTAAGATATGAAAACTGTGCAAATATTGTTCCTTAGAATAATGTTTGCTGCAGGTCATTGAGTTTTAGTCAATGAAATTTAGAGTGATAAATGTCATATTGAAAATCACTGGAGGAATGGGGGTTGAGGGAAGGAAGGAAAGAGCCCTGCCATTGGGAGCTCAGGGCCTGTAGTGATTTGGATTGGAAGGTAGCCTCCAATCTGTGTGACCTTGAGCAAGTTTATTTAACATCGCTGAGGCCTAATTTCCTCATTTATAAAATATGAGCAATTGCCAGTCACTCTGCTAGACGATGATCATGAGGGCTTTAATGAGGTAATCCAGGTAAAGCCCTTTAGCACAGTGCCTGGCACATGTAAATTCTAAATGCATATTAGTGTGATTATGACATAGGATGTAAGCTAATGTTTATCTGTCACTGACTTTTTGTCAGTCTTGGTGATACCAACCTACCAGTACTTTATTGCCATTAGTGAGATGAAAATCCTGAGGCTTGGACCAATTAAATCTTCACAAAGGAGTATCTCTACCAGAATCATGTACATTCTATGTATTCACATGTTTTTCTCCTTCACTAGCCTGTGGAGGCCTCAGAGCTTAAATCTTGTTTGTGTGCCTTTGTACCAACAGAATCTAACCGAGTAGATGGACATTGCTGGGTGCTTAGAAAGTATTTGTGAAATGAATTAATGATTGCATATGTAAATGGATGCATGCATTTGATTCATAAAATTATATGCCATTTTACAGAAAGCAGGAGAAAAAAAATTCCCTATACTTCCATAACCCAAATACTGAAAGCCCCCTTTTAGAATTTTAACGTGTTTTTTCACCATTGTACCAAAGGATGTTTCTGTTGTAATTTTATATGAAAATAACTTCTATCTTGTTATTTCACTTAATAAGAATATTTCATACAGCTTTTATTTTCATGAAATTAAATAAAACATAATAGATGTCCCATATAATGTTTCCCTTAAATATAATCTTGCTGGTTTTAGAATGTCTCCATTTTTTCACTATTATAAATATTGTTGTACTAAACATTTTTATGTATATAAGGCATAGATTTTCAGGGTTAGTGACTAATCACAGGATCATTTTTCTTTGAGGAGTACACAGTCTTTATGGTGGGTCTCATCTTCAACCACTGTAGTGGTGCACTATCGTATGCAATTGGATGACAAGGGTTTGATTATTGTTTAAAGAAGATTATTTTAACCATTCTGTACTATATGCAAGCCCTGCTCCAGTACACTGTACTTGACAGATATTCACAGATATATATGAAAAGAAAAAGATAAGAAGGGAATAAAGAAGGAAAGCAATGAGGAAGAAAAAGAGTAAAGAGGGAAAAAAGGAAGGGGAAGGAGGGAGGGAGGGAGGAAGGATTGACAGGAGAGAGGAAATAAAATAATGAAAAGAAGGAAGTAAAGGAAAAACAGAAGGGAAGGAAAGATAAGGGAAGAGAAAGAAAAACGGAAAGAAAGCAAAACAAGGAAGGAAACTAGTTAAATCATACAGAATGAGAAATAAAGATAGAAAAAGAGAAAGAAAGAAATCAGCGAACTGATTCTTCTATATAAATTTTGTCTCCAAATATGTGTCTCCAGTCGCAACCATAATTTCCAGACATCTGCTTAGCATGTGGCTAAATCACAATACACAGTCTAGTTAAATGCCCCCAATCTGGATAAGTTCTAGAGACCAGGGTCTCACATTTCAGAGAACAGAGAGAATCCATGGCTAGCTTGATTGCTAGCTTTTAGACAACCTTCACTTTTCTCAAGAAGAGCTAATTCTGCAAAGGAAAGAGTAGTTAATACTGTATGGTGACTTACCTTGCCAAGGTAAAACACAATCAAATTAAAGAAAAAAATTTCCCTTTAAAAAAATTTACATTTTCCTGATGAAATAAAGCTAGAAATTCAGGGGGGGGGTGAAAATATGCTTTTTAAAAACATGTTGAAAGATGGCTAGACATATTCATTGTGCTGCAACATGAACACTCACGGGGGAGTAATCTCTGTCTGTTGTCAATACACTATATTTTGCTCAAGTTTATGTTGCGCATGTTCGGTGTTCAGAAAACCATCATGTTGCCTTTACAATTTGGAAGTGCCTGTCATCTTCACTGAGTTAAATTGCTGATTCAATAAAAATTACCTTTCCTTAGTAGTGACTCAATTATAGGAGCATTGAAGGAGCAGATTATTCACAGATAGAGTAAATATTTCACATTTGACCAGAATTGGGCATATTGATATAGAGCATTACTTTTATTCCATATAGAAAAAAGAAACTAATGACTAACAATATTTCTTAGTGGGAAATTGTCTTAATTCATGAATGGAAAAAAAAGTCACTACTAGAATAATCACTGATATGCAAATAATGTTGCTAAAAATGGGTCTCTCACAATTTGTTTGAAAACTTGTCATATAATTTTATATGTATATTTTCATACTTCAGTAAGATAAAAGGTTAATAGATTTAATATTGTCACAAATTACCAACTAGAGGTTGGTACTTTAATTTCAGTAGTTTCTAGCAATTCTTCTGAATAAATAATAAATGCTTTAATTTTTCAATATCCTTGATTTCCTAGTGGGGTGGTAGTGGGTGGGGGGTTCTGAAAGCTAAGGGAGCAGGATTTGATGAAGTTCCCAGCAGAGATTAGTTAGCAATGGAGTTGAATCTGAAGACCAAGCCCTATGCAGAAGACCTGGCCATGGACCTAATCCTGAGCAAGCTTTGGACATTAACATCTGTCACCTACTTCCACACTTGGCAGCTTTCAGAGATGAGGGAATGAAAGGCAGTCTTCCGCTGAATTAGCCACTGTCATGCGGAGCAAGGGCTGCCTATATATTGTGTTAGAGAAGAAAAATGCTTGACCTACTTGGATCCGATAAGATGGAATCAGTTTTCGGCAGAAATTGATCACAACGGACTCCTTGGTAGCCTTCTTTGCACCTGAGAAAAGGGGATAAATAACAAACATATATATGTGGTTGTGAAAGTTTCAAAATTTCAACAAGCAAAATAGCCCTCAATTACATAAAGTAAATAAATGTGAGAATATAGCACATCCATACTTTTGTATAATTTGATTCAATCTGTTTGAAACAACAGACAGATTTCAGAGTCTATTTCTGTGCAAAAAAACAAAAAACAAAAAACCAGCATTGCTTTGCTTTTATAATTTTATATATAATACCTAATAATCAAATTGAATAGCTTTTGAAGATGCTCCTCATTGCCATCTCAATAATGGTTACCTTCATATTATAATTCTGGGTGCAGGTATAACTTTTCTTGATGCAACACACTCTAAAATGCTGCAGGTGCCCTTTCAGAAACATCATACCACAGTGTCATTTTTCTAATAAAAAACATTTTCTTATGCAATGATAGATTTTGGCTACTGTTTATTTCTTTGTGTTTTATTAGTTTGTTTCTTTGCTCATTTTTTTTTTACTTTTTTTTTATCAACTTAACTATTCTTCAAGTCCCTGTTAACTCATTGGCCAGATGTAACATTTATTTTAAATCTGTCAAGATTTCTATGTGCAAGTTTTTTGTGCATTTTCTGTAAACTCACATTGTTCTCTCCTCATTTTCTCTTTTATATTCAGCAACCATGTGCAAAGTGTCTGCTTCCTGCCAGGCGTTGTACATGGCAACTTCCCTGAGGCAGGCAGGCACAATTAGGAGGTGGAGGAATTTGCCTGGAAGCACCTGCAATGAGGCATGTCACCTAGCCCTGACAGTTCTCTGTGAGTCCTCACACCGCTCACGCAGGCAATGCTGCTCGGCCTCACCAGCCAGCAGTTCAGTTCAGCAGTTCCAGGAACAAATGCAGCCAAGTGGTCCCAACCCCGTGCTTCACAGCAGCCTTTGTAAGGGAGATGTGGCATTCAGTGGTGGGTTTGAAGCTTAACCTGTCATGCTCCAGTTAAGCTGGGAAACATCCATTGTTTTGCGGAATGAATCTGTCCTACTTACAGAGGATGAAATTATGCTGCTGGCATAAAAACCAGATTTAGAAAAACAATCCTCTGGTTGTTAGAAATCTAAGAAATTGGCAAAAGAATTCAAAGGGACCATTGTGTGAGAGATGGGGGCTGTGAATTCTTTCTCTAGAATATTTTTTGTTTTCTGAGTGTAATAAAATAAACTATTAGATAAAGTCTATTGCATCTGGAGCAGTAACATTGAAAGGCACCAAGGCAATTTTTCTACCTTTCTTTGTGAGTCAATCGGAATTCAGGTAATCGGCAGGCTCTATTTAGCACTTTGTTAGCCTGGCTCTCCGAAGCATATCTGGCAATTTTCCTTGTAGACTAAGGACAAAGACTTCTGATATGTGGACACCCCAGGTCCCCAACAGGCTATTGAAAAATTTGTTTAAGTAGTCACGTATTTTCATTACCTCCTTAAAAATTCATTTATTGCACTTGAAATAAAGCAGGTGTATCACTGGGTTTATAATAGTAAAAAGTCAGAAAATACTTAGGACTAGAGTACATTTCTGATGAAAAAAAAATTCTGTTCTCTGGAAGCTAGCCTATTGCTGTCAGTTTCTCTTTATTCATAATTACTGAACCACGGTGTTTTAATTTCTCCATGAGTTATGTGTTGGGTGTGTGCTGTAGTATGCATCCACATTTTGAAGGTTTTTATTTTTGACATATGTGGAAGATTTTCAGCACATTTTAGTATTTATAATTTCATTTAATATGACCTGGTATCCTAGGGAGATAGCTGCTCTTAGGGGGAAGTGTTTCTTTTATGTGTGTTTTGTTTTACTTTTTAAGTGTTCTTCATAACTTAAGATTCATTATTCCATTTGTGTGAAAAAGAAAATAAGGAAAGATATTTTAAAATGTTCAAGTGTTAAACAATTTTCCATGAGTTTGAACCCAATCTGAAGTGTTCAGACCTCATGGGGTGTCAGGAAAAATTACACAGTGAGTGCCTTCATCTTGCCTTCATACCTGTGTACTGTAGCTAATAAGGTGTGATGATGTTGGAGCAGTCCACCCCAAGATAGGAGACCCACCAGCGGCTGTGTGACTGGACGTGCAAACCCCAATCCTTGGTTAAGGAAGCAGTGTCTCTGCTAATTGGTGCTGGGTTTTAAAATTGATAAATTAAAATTTCTATTTAAAAATCACATATATATAACCTTGACAAGTTCAGACTCACCCAAATCTAAAGACAGAAGTAGCAAGCAGATAATACCAATGAAGGGGGCTAAATTTATGATAATATTAAAGACATAAAGCAAAGAAAAAAAGTCTTAAGATGCACTTGTATTTCATAGACTGAGTTTGGCAGAACTTCTGACAGTGTGATAAACAGCATATCTTTTGAGAACTATCATTGCATGTTTGTTTAGGTTTTGGAGGGTGGTTTGGAAATTTTGAGAGTGGCTTTTTTCTTTTTTAATATTTTTGCTTTCTGAAAGATACAAGTATAAGAACAAGAGAAATCCATGTAATTAAAAAATGTTTTTTGTTTTTTCATCTTAATAAAGCATGCCTTAATAATGTTTTAAAAGCATATGTGTAATCTTTAATGGTAAATATGTTTTTTTTAAAGCACAAATTTTACCTTCACTGAGTTAATAGTCTATTAGTTTTTACTATGCATGGCTTTCAAAACTCCACTCAATTGACCTCTCCATTCTCTGAATTTCTTTGTGACTGAGAAGCCTTGCATCACAGAGATTTTATTAAAAATTGCAATATTCCCTAGTAGTGTTTTATAGGTAAGTTTTGATTCTACAACTGGATGGTCAGAGAGCAAGAAACAGCCTTTGGATAGGAAATATTATCAGCAATGAAACAACTACAGAGCAAATACAGTCTCCAAAAGCTAAGAAAATTTTTCCTTGCAAAAAATATTAGTCTTAAATTTTGTGTGTTTATCAACTCTGAGGTGAAGGAGTTGTCACTTTGGAAACCAGTAGGTCTTTGATAATGTTGTTTGTTTGGTCTGTTCCCAAATTGACAAGGCAGTGAGGAAGAGCACAGTTGAGGAGACAATGTCCAAAGCTGGGTAGGGCAGGTGAGAGGTTGAAGAGAAAACTCTAGTGAGGTAACACCAAATAAGGAAGATTGGCCCCTGGCAATGAAGTGGCGGAGAAGTGCTTGGAGACTCTGAGTCCTGCTTAAGTATCAGCAAAGTGTCTTCTCTGCTGGTAAGCCACAGGGTCAAATAAAAAAACCAGTGTTCCCCTTTTCACAGAGATAACGCCAGCTGTGTAGTTGCAAACACAGACATCACTTTTTCTGCTTCTTACACCCTCTAACTTGGTCCTCATTTCCCTTCCACTTGTTCACCTGTACCTAAAACAGCAAGCCACCCCTTCAATTCATTTCCCTCTTCTACATTGCCCCAGCTTTAGTGAAATGTTTTAAAAGAACCTTTGGGCAAAAGAGAAGAAAATAACACTGACAAAGATGAAAATGTACAAAATGCATAATTATTGGCTATATTTCAATACTTGTTTTGTCAGTATGATAAAGAAGTGACCAACAGATCACCTAGCCTAGATGTGGAGGACGCCAAGGAGAAGACTTTGAAAACAGTTAGATCATTTGCTGATGTTTCCATAGAAATCGACATCCTTTGGCCAGCTGGATATGATGATGATGACCCTCAGCCCACAAAGCTAACTAACCTCACACCAGTCTCATCTCTTCTCTTATAATCTTCTGCCAGCTTATTTTTTAGGACCCATTTTCTGAATAACAACTAAATTAGAGCTAATAATATTAGTAACTTTGATTGAACATTGAAGAACTCTCATTTGTGACCAGCAGCCTCCCTATGTGTCCAGATTACTACTTAATTTATCCCTGTTTTTTCTATTAGGAAAACAAAATCAAATCAAATTAAAACAACACAAAAACTTTTCCACTTTGGAAACTGTACTTCTTCTCAGTCCTCATCTATTTCTTTCCTGGTCATTTACTCACTAATGGAAGGCATTTTCATTGCTTCACTTTCTTCTTCTCCGTTCCTACTCTGTCTTTATTGTCAGGGTCAGGATCATCCACACGGATGGCCCAGTCAACACACGGTCTCTTAGCACATGTCTTTCTTGTCTATATGATAATTAACAATGCTGATTTTATAGTCTTGCTTCTTTGCTTAGTATTTCTATGGATGTGCTTTAGGCAAATCATTTAAGATCCCTGTTCCTCTGTTTCAACCAGATAAAATGGGATTGGTATAGAAAGGAAAAAAATGAACAGTCACACCTGGTTGATATTACACATGTGCATTTTGGCCATTTTTATACCTAGAGGCCTTCCATCTACCACATCTGCAAAGATGTATTTTATATCATTTACAGGGAGAAATGTATGAAGGATAGAAAAATTGTCAAATGTTTGCCTCAATCTCTGTGTAGTTCCTGGTCTCTGCATAAACTTTGGAGAATGTATATAAGCTTCCTTTTTGGAGACTGGATTTTAGATGTAAAATTTAAACTAGCAGAAATCAATTAACTTCAAAAGAAAGATAGTGGCAATGTTACAGTAAAGTAGACATTTTGTCAGTGATATACAAGTCTGCCAATTTTAAGGGGCCTATTAAACGCTGATTTGAAAAATGAACAATCCCTCCAGGTATTCTTCTCTATGCCTTGCCAATTCTCCTCAGCATCAGTGTCAGTCCTTGGATGGGAAAAATGGAAAGATCATCAGGCATTTAAACCTTACATTTTAGAGGCAGGCTGGTTTGGGACACTGCCTGGTTTTAAATTCATGATCAGCTATTTACTAGCTACTTAGCCTTCCTGTGCCTTTCTTTCTTTAGCTGTAAAATGGAAATGATATTTATAGTTCCCTCCTAGAATTGTTTTTAGGAAAAAAAGTGACATGATACCTGTGGGTCATGGTAAGCACTCAATAAATGTTCATTTTTCATAATCTTTGAATTTGGAATCATCATTCCAGCTTTTCAAGTGAGGAAATAAAGGGTCCGGAAGATTAAGTATCTTATCCTAAAATTACGCAGCCAGTATTTGAATAGATGCAAACTCAACTGGGGTTGACCTTAAAGTCCTTGCTTCATCTGTGGCAGTTTCTGACATTCTTCATGGAAATTCAATAGTCACATAAATCATCATACACCTAACTACTTTTCCTAAGATTAATACTTGAAAATATGGCCCAAATATTATGAAGTGAAGTCAGGATTTATGGTAAGAATTAAAGACCTAGATTTTTAAATTATTATCTAATCTCAAAATGTTCTTAAGAAGACCACATCACAGAGAGTAATCATTGATTTAAAGACAAATTCCCTCAGCTTCATGTTAATCATGAAAGTAATCCCCAACTATAGATGGGAAGACTCTTGAGAAATACTAGCATTGAAGAATGAAAATAACATCTCTAGATGTCAGGCTGTTCTGTTAAAACACAGAAACAAAACAAACAAAATCACAGAGATTGAAGTTGCAGCAAGGCAAATGAACTTCCCAGCCTTGAATGGACCAGGAGTACAGAAACCAGAATTCTAAACCAGGTGTAAATGAAAATATGTGCTGGGTGGACTAGAAACATTTCTAGCTAAGGATCTGCAGCCCAGACTTATTGGCTCAAAAGTTATTAGTGGTGTTAGAACAAATTCCCTTCCCTGCCACTCACTGCTGAAGCTGAGACCTAGGTTTGACTGTAGAGAATATTGTGACACTGATTAAAGTGTAAGCTTTCTTTAACTGAATTTAGAATGTAATTAAGTGATCTTATTTAAAAGGAACACTGATTAAGACAGAAAAATGTTTAAGTTAACCACCTGGAATTAAAATTTCTATAGATTGGTTATAGGTACAGCATTTCCAAAATCCTTTCAACTATAAATGGAAGAATTTGCAATTGGATCATTTGAAATTATAGAGTAACACCTGCTTTCAAACTCAGGGAGGTTCTCCTATAGGTTATTAATATCTTTCAAATATATCACAAATTCTATGGGGGAGGCAACTATTCCTTATAATGTCACTCATAACTCTGATGTGTCTGCAATCTTAAGAAAAAGTAGGGATTTATTTTTAAAACATTTCCCTTGAGCAAACTATGAAATCAAAGTAGATAAAGGCCAATTGTTGCATTCCAAGACTACTATTGTTACTGTAGACAGTCAGTCAAAGGGGCAGGCTGCGTAGGGACTGTGCAGAGGATGCAGGCCTGAGGCGGTCTAGTGGTGCCCTGCAGACTTCAATCAACTCCTCCAGATATGTGGCACCAAATTTAGTGTCAGGAGGTGAGCTAAGGGCTGCTGCATGTCCAGGCTTCCTGAAGGCATCCTAGAGCCCTCCCATCTCCAGTGACCCTGATACTGTAGAGTAAGGGAGCACCGGGAAGTCTCCCCCACTGGCCAAGATGTCAGAGGGGTTGATTATACTGAGTGTGCCAAAACTAGAAAGATGAATGGATAGGTCCCAAGCATGCAAAAAGCTAGCAAGATAATTGGTTAGAAAAAGATCCCTCCCTTCCCATTCCTATAAGAACCATGGGCTTGAGCAGAAAGGCAAATGATCTTTGAGACAGGAGTCTACCATTCTCCCAGGTCATGGCAGCTGAATAAACCTCTTTGCTTTTGCACCAATGCCTGTCTCACGGGTTTGATTTTCCTTGCATCAGGCAGCCAAAGCAGCTTTTTTTCTTTTCTTTTTCTTTTTGTTTTTTTAACTATAATTTCAGAAGTGAATTTGAAAGCATCTGCTCAAATCCAGGAGGCATGCTACATCTTGGTAATATGTAATGGTGACTGCTAAAGACAGAAAAGAAAAGAATGACTGCAATCTGAGAAGTTAAAAAAATATGACAAGTGTTTGTTTACTCCACAACAAGTTCTTTTCAACCATATATAGAGTATCAGGGACTTGTATCAGCCACCACCCACATAATTTGGTCAATTTTCGTACCAGAGAGACAGCAGCCCATTCACATAAAGTCATTTTACTCTTGTATATGGCACACTCACTTTTGGAGAACCAATAGCTGAGGAGCTCTCATGTCAGTATGAATAGAAGTTCTGTCTCTTAGAGAGACTTCTGCCTCGATTTGGTCAAACACTTCACCTCAGCCTTGCCTTACCACCTCAACAAAACTAAAACACATAACATGGCATGAAGGTACAGCTTAGAATGCAGAGCAATATTATCCAGAATAGCTATGTGGGCTGACAAAGCCATTCTATCTAATTTAGCTTTGATTTTACTGTATTTAAAAATTTTTTAAATCTCTTTTTAGGCTAAGATGGCAAATAGAGAAATAATGTATTGGCTCTCTTGCACAAAGACTTCATAATTTCAATATCACATAAAGTAGTGTAACAGGGAATATTGAGGTCCCCCTAGTGGGAAAACTCCCATTAACATGGCTGAAGGAAGGGCAAGTGGAGCAGGACCGTTGAGAGTTACTTTGCATAGCTAAAGAACTGGGCCAGTGTTTTAGTAATGCTAAGAGCTGTGCCTGCTGCTCTCAGAGACAGGAAGATCCACAACTCTAACCTATGATGCAGCCAGAGGAGGTCTTTGAGTGCAGGGAGGCAATTCCCTTACATCACTGGGGTAAGCCTGGCAGATCTAGCAATGGCACCTGAGAAAGTCAGAAGAGACCAGAGTACTGGCTGATGTAACCCTTCCTGGGATGAGTCAGAAATGGGGTTACAAGAGGAAGATCCACCCCGAGGATTTAAATCCAAACATGGGCCAGCCATGTGATTTGAAAAGATGTAGATGGACCTTCACCAGCCCACCATGAAGAGGGACCATGCAGTTTTGGATTAAGAGCTGGAGCCTAGCTGAGCATTGATGACTGGAAGAATCCAGAATGTTAAAATGGAATCTATCTGCCTAGCTATGCTACAGACTTCTATTTCTTTTCCTGAGAGGTGGTACCTCTGACTGGCCTGGTTTGGCAAGGGGAAGCAGGGCTATGTGTTTGTGGGTGTTTCTTTTGTTTTTAAGGAAGTGGGATTTAATAGGAAAATTCCACCATTATTTTAATCCTGCATAACTTTTGAATACATAATTCCTTTCCTTTTCAAAAGACTCTGGCATTGGAGTCACCTTTTTTTTGGTGGTGGACAATAGAACTCAGAATGCTTCTGTTTCAGTAGTAATATAATAATCGTCTTTATTAAGAACAAAAGGATCAGGGAGTAATATTGACAGATGGAGGATGGATAGAGTTTTGCTTTCTCAATTCAAACAGATTGAGAAAATCTACATTACTAACTTCCTTCCTAGTATATACAAAATATATTAGGAAAAATGTGAGACTCTCCTTTTTAAGGAAGGTAGCTGGTTAAGTATAGGTGAAAAAGGCATGTCTTTGGATGCAGGATGACCCCCAATTATCCCACCTAGAAGCATGACAGAGGTCTGACTCATCATTTCAAGGTCTCAGCTGGTTGTCATCTCTAAGTGAGATTACTGAGTCGCTTATTGTCACATTAGCTCCCTGAGACTCTTCTATATTATTTTCACTTGAGATGTTACCAAGATTGAGAAACTAGCTAATCACAGACTTTCTCTGATGCTTAGGCTACAACCATTAGCAGAACCCTTCACTTGTCTCTACTTGCTTGTAATTAGAAGGGCAATTAACTCACATGTCCAGACTAGTCAATGGAATATATTCTTTCATCTTTAGATCTGGCAATCATACCTATACAGGAGTAAAAGGTAATGACCATCATTGTCAGCCTGAAGTTCAGTAAGAAATATAAAACTGAGCTAGAGTAAAATATTCTAAACTTACTGTATCAGTGCTTGGGTGGCCATAAAAAGGTATCATAGACTGGGTGGCTTTAAACAACAGAAGATTATTTTCTCACAGCTCTGTATACTAGAAATTCAAGATCGAGGTGCCAGCAAGGTCTGTGTCTGGTGAAGAATCTCTCATTGGGTTGCAGATGGCTGCTTTCTCATTTAACCTCACCTGGTAGTTAGAAGGCAACCAATCCTATCAGAATAGGACCCCACCCACATGACCTCCTTTAACCTTAATTGCTTCCCAGACACCCTGTCTCCTCATCACATTGGGAGTTAAGTCTTGTGGATATGGGAGTCCAGAACAAGTCACCCCAAGGTGTTTTTCTCTGTGGTAAGCAGATTGTTTTGAGCTAAAGACAACTTTAGCTTCAGATTTATAAGAAACCTCTGCTCCCCATGCTTAATGGCCTAAAAGAATTTGAATTAGACCTTGCCTATAAGAGATTATCAGTGATAACCTTTTCTCTGTGCTATAGGCAAGGTAAACTTTTATTTATATAACAATTACTCTTCTTATCATCCTGTAAGCCCCCAAGGCTCATTACCTCATCCTTAGCTCAGGATATCTTATTTACTTCAATTCCCTTTTCTATTTCTGAACCTCTCCTATATGTGGGGTCTCTGACTCTGTCATGTGTGCAGGGTTCCCATATATATGTATGTATTGAATGTGGTTATTTTCTCTTGCTAATCTGTCTCATGTCTATTTGATTATTAGCAAAAAAGAATATTGAAGGCAGAGGGAATTTTGCTCCCCCACTCCCCCACCCCCTGGGGACAAAAAAAAAAAAAAAAGGGATTTTACAGAAAGTAACCTCAGAAAGTGATCTGATCCATTCCCAGCTGGGCAGGCACTGGTGGATGTCATGCCACAGCTATGTAACTTTTTAGTAAAAGGTTCATCTTTGCCTTCAACAAGCCCTTCCCATTGTTTCTGTGCATCTAGGTTAACACATCTCTGAAAAGTTTCTTTACTATGCTGGGGTAGCTCAGTGGATTGAGTACCTACATGCGATCCAAAGGGTTGCCATTTCCATTCCCAGTCAGGGCACATGTCTGAGTTTTGGGACAGGTTCCCAGTGAGGGGTGCTTGAGAGGCAACCACGCATTGATGTTTCTCTCCCTCTTTTTCTCCCTCCTTTCCCCTCTCTAAAAATAAATTTAGAGACAAAAACACATAGTGAGAGAGGCACACCTCATACTTCTTTATTATTTTTCCTTGCATTTGTTTTTATGATTACTAAAAAGCCAAGAATTATTATTTTCTTCTGATTTACATCAAATATTTATCTCATATAAAGATGTGCTTTACTTGCCCTGGCTGATGTGGCTCAGTGGATTGAGTGTTGGCATATGAACCAAAGGGTTGCTGGTTCCATTCCCAGGCAGGGCACATGCCTGGGTTGCAGGCCAGTGGGGGTGCATGAGAGGCAACCACACATTGATGTTTCTCTTCCTCCCTTCCCCTCTCTTTAAAAATAAATAAATAAAATCTTAAAAAAAAAAAGTCTCTTTACCATATGATCTCACTTATAAGTGGAACCTAGCCAACAAAACAAAAAAGCAAGCAAAATATAACTAGAGACTTTGAAATAAAGAACAAATTGACAGTAACCAGGGGGGAGGGTGGGGATAACAGGGAAAGAAGGGGAAAAGTTGTCAAGGGATATGTATAAAGGGCACATGGAGAAAGCCAAAGGGGGGTAGAATTGAGTGTGGAAGGTGGGGATGGGTAGAGCAGGGAAAAATGGTGGGAAAATGGAGACAACTGTACTTGAACAACAATTTTAAAAAAAGGAAGTAAAGTCTTTTTCAGACACCTCCTTCTAAAGGAGGCTACACTCAGGAGAGTACATAATCTTGTTAACTACTCTGTAAACCAATCCCAGTCTTGCTTTCTCCTACCTTCATGTAATCTTCCTCACTTTCCCACCTTAATCTCAAATGTGTAAAAGAAACTGCAGTTGTTATTCTTCTGAGCATTTGAGATATTGCTTCCTGGCATATGCCATCAGTTTTGGCTCAGATAAACTCTTTTAAGAATTCTTTACAGGTTTGGATGGTCCTTACTTCAACAGGCTTGAACATATGGGTGTCCTGGAGACATAATTCAGTCCACTGCAGCTACTAAACTGGGAAACTGATTTCTAAAAAACAGCAAAGACCGGATTCTTTAATGTGAAGGATTTCCAGATAAAATACAGGACACCCAGTTAAATTTGAGTCTCAGATAAACAATGAATACATTTTTAGTATGAGTATGTATCAAATATTATGTGAGACACATTTATAAAAAGTTATTGTTTATCTGAAATTCAAATATAACTGGGTGTTCTGTATTTTATTTTGTATCTGGCAATCATACCTATATGTGAAGTTAATGTATAATATCTTTGCCATAACCATATCCTGCTTTGATAAATTTAGAGACCGCTTGTTTTAAAGATAAGGAGCCTGGGTACATTATAGTTACAGATGACCCTTGACCAATGTAGGGGTTAGGGGTACCAACCCCAAGACTTAACTATAGTTGTCCCTCAGTACCCAAGGGGAATTGTTCTAGGACCACCCACAGATACCAAAATCCATGGGTGCTCAAGTCCCTTACATACAATGTAGAACAATGCATACAGCCAGCTCTTCACATCAAAAAATACTATTTTAGGTCCCTGGTTGGTTGAATCCAAGGTTGGTTGAAGCAAAGTTCAGAGACATGGGGAGCAGACTGTATATTAAAAAACAAACAAACCTGCATTCAATAAACACATACAGTTCAATCTATGTTGTTCCTGGATCAAATGTACTATCAACCAGAGGAGGGATGCAAGGAGCTCATAGAATCTAAAAGGGGAGAACGTGAATTTAAACAGCTAGCTCTTCCATGGCCATAGCATTGAAAGGCCACTTTAAGAATTCCGTGGAGAGCAATGAAGAATGGCATTTGTAAATGTTAGGTGCTGATTTGTGACTCCATTGTTTGGATCACTAGCTACTACTTTGCATGAATTCTGAATACACTGATAGAGCACGCAGGCAAGCAGCCCAAGGAAGAACAAAGGAAAAGAGTGGCCCATTCTTTCTGCTTCATTCTACATCTTGCTTTACTGAGAGTAATTTTAATACCGAGGCACTCAGATGCTATTGAATTTGAAAAGCAATTAAACGCAGATGTGCAACACAGGGCAATGATAAAATAAAAGATAAAACACAGGAAGGGACTCTCCTGGAAAACTGTGGTGCCCTTTCTGGAATTCGCTGTTCTCTCAAGAGAAAATGAGGGAGTATGATACAAACAAGAGATCAAAGAGGTCAGCCTGGTTCCCTGACTGGGTAGTGTGGGAGATTCCCTGAAGCAAAACAGCACTCAGCTTAATAAGAAAGAGTGAAAAGAAAATAAATCTTATGTAAAAGGCATCTTTCTGATTGGCATTATAAAGGAGAGAGGGAGCTCATTAGTAAAGGAACTGATAAAATCACTCACAGCAGGCTTCAAAAACAAGCGGTGATAATCATTGTCTCTCTAAGAAAGGAGGCGAAATATCCACACAGTGTCATTCACAAATCCCTGTCTGCAGACATTACAGAGCAGGCTGCAAAAAGTCCGCAGCTTTCTGATTTAATTACACAAAGAAAGTAAAAAAGACTTCTACAGTTTATACCCTTGGATCATAGAAGGTTCTATGATCCTTCTATGAAACATGATTTTTTTTAAAAGCTATTTTAGAAACCCCCAGAGTTTGCGGAACCCTTATTCAACAGCATAATTTTCCCTGTTTCTCCCAGGATATTGTACAATTGACTAACAGGGTGCAGCTTTTCTGCCAGCTAAAGGAAGTGGGCAGCTTTGATCAGAATTCACAATAATATTCTCCCTTGTGTGATAAATGATTTACTGCTGAGGATAAATGGATATAATCTTTCATTATGTATGACATTCATCAGCAACAAGGAAGCTTTGGACTGAATGGAAAGTGATTTCATATTAAAAGCCTCATGCAATTCAGAGTAAGATGAAAGTGAGGTCTTGCCTTGAAAAAAAGGTGGCATGGGCTTATAGGTTTAAATGGATGTGCAGTCAAATATAATTATTAATCTAAAGTTGAAAATCTGTTAGGAGAAAACTGGGAAATTATGTGACTACATCAGCCTCAATTCTGCACAAAAGCCCCATTTCCTAACCATATTATTCTACTTCCTTAAAAGTGTTATTAAGACCAACTTTGAGAACTGAGAATAGTGATAGAACCAGGTAGGGAGGAAAAAGAAGTGGTGGGGTGTGGTATAAATGACTTAAATTCCCATTATCATAGAGAGTCAATGTACCATATCTAAAGTAGATAAATCAAGAAATAGAGGTTTAATGTGTTATTTAGAGATATGAAGTTAACAACCAAGAAAATGTCAAAAGAAAATGATTTAATAAGCTTGCCTGCATGTTTGGGAGGAAGTGCAATTTGGAAGAGTTGCTGGTGGGGGAGTTGGTGCAGGGAGATAAGACTATATCTGGTGGTTTTTCACTTTAAGCACATTTGTATTTTTAATTTATTTTTTAAAAATTATAGTTGGGTAATAAGCAATTTAAGCACGGCAAATCATTTAATTTTAAAATGAGTCAAGTCCTTTGCTTCATTGACTCTTTATGACCCAGTTGTAATATTGTTACCAGCAGTATTTAGCTAGGAATGAAAGCAAAGGGAACTAGATATTGAGTTTAATAAACTGGGAAGCATAAACCTGCCTCCTAGCCAGGCAGCT
Source organism: Macrotus californicus (assembly GCA_007922815.1). NCBI lineage: Eukaryota > Metazoa > Chordata > Mammalia > Chiroptera > Phyllostomidae > Macrotus > Macrotus californicus. The sequence continues at coordinate 2,921 of VMDR010015709.1, read as the reverse complement.
TCAGCTTCACACTCCAGGGGCTTACAGTGCTTCTCTGTCCGGAGGAATGAACAATCCTCCCTCCTCCTCCTGCACTAGATTGGGGTGGGACCAGGGAAAGGCAGACACCTGTGCAATAGAAGTGGAAATGGTAGAGGCCAGTGCTAGATCACAGAGGCCTGTCAGTCTAGCCTGGAGAAAAAAAAGATTGGTTGAGAGGTAGACCCATCCAAAGTGTGTGAAAGTTTGGGAAGTTAATTGGTCATTTTGAGGAATCACCTGGTCTGTCCCACATGCACACACCTGTTTCTCTCCATGGCCTCCAGGTGGGGCCTGAATGCAGAAGCATAGCAATGGACTATAGCTGGGAACACACGCTAGCTAGCCAGATGCTGGACTGGACTGTATTTTGATATGGAGCATCAACTCTGGGTAGTGGCCTTCATCCTGGCCCTAATGAAGACATGGTTGTAGGTTTTCCATGGTGAGATGGACAGAGATGGAACACTGGGAAGTCAGGAGGGGAACCCCCTTAATTTTACATTCTCAGTAAATCAAACCACAGAGCCGTGTCATCTGCTGCAGGTCTCATGAAATTCTTTTCCTTTAGATACCACAAGAACCCTACTTCCACTGGTAACATGGGATTTCACCGGTAATAATATCACATCTTCATTTGATTTTCAATAATAATAATTTGTCAATACAATAGTATGTCTTAGGAACAAAAAAGGTTTAACATGAAAGACAATGTGAAAATAATGGGTAGGCAAGCCACCAACTGGAAAAAAAGATTTGTAAAAGACACATCTGATAATGAATTGTTGTCCAAAATATACAAAGAACCCTTAACATTCAACAGTAAGAAACCAAACCACACAATTTAAAAGTGGGCCCAAGATCTGAACAAACATCCTACCAAAAAAGATATAAGGATGGGAAATAAGCACATGAAAAGATGCTCCAAACTGTTTGTCATTAGGGAAGTGCAAATTAAAACAACGATATATCACTACACATCAGTTAGACAGAATGACCAAAATCCAGAGCATGGATAACACAGAATGTTGGCAAGGCTATGGACCAATAGGAGTTCTCCTTCACTGGTGGTAGAAATGTAAAATGGTACAGCTGCTTTGGAAGGTAGTTTGGCAGTTTTTTATAAAACTAAATATACCCTTGCAACACAGTCCAGCAATTGTGCTCTTCGCTATTTGCCCAAAGGGGTTGAAAACTCTGTTCACACAGCAACCTCAACAATAATGTTTATAGCAGCTTTATTCAAAATTGTCACAACTCAGAAGGAACCCAGATGGCCTTAAAGAGGTAAATGGGTAAATAAACTGTGGTATATTCAGGCAACAGAATATTATTCAGTGCTAAAAAAAAATAAGCTATCAAGGCATAAGAAAGAAGTGGAAGAAATTTAAACACACATTACTAAGTAAAGAATTCAATCTGACAAGTCTGCATAGTGTATGATTCTAACTGCACGGCAATATGGAAAAAGTGAAAACTATGGAGACACTAAAAAGATAAGTGTTTACCAAGGGTTGGACGTGCAAGATGAATAGTAAGAGCACAGAGTTTGGGGGCATTAAAAAATACTCTGTGATACCATAATGATGGACATGTGTTATTGTGCATTTGTCCAAACCAGTAGAATGTGTGAACCAAGCGTGAACCCTAATATCAACTGTGGACTTTGGAGGATTATGATGTGCCAATGTAGGTTCATCAATTATAACAAGTGTACCAATATGCCACCTGGTGGGTGTTGATAATGGGGAGGCTGTGCCTGGGTGGGGGGCAGGGAGCATATGGGCTATCTCTGTATCTTCCCCTCCATTTTTCTGCTATTCTAAAATTGCTTTAAAAGTAAAAATATGCATATAACAACCCAATGAAACCAGATGTAAGTTTAGATTTAGACCCACATATAAATATTTTCCACATATAAGTATTTTCTTATATTGTGGAATGATGGAGTTAGAAGAAATCATAAAGAACATTTATTACAACCACCTCATTTTGTGGAAGACAATGTTACAAAACAAAGCTGGGGCACTTAGCTATCAAAGGGCCTAAGGGATAAAACAAGGATTAAAATCTTTGAATTCTGTTTATAAATCCAGTGCTTTTTTTACTATTTCACATTTTTTCTAAATCCACCTGCCAGGCTTCATGCCAAAGTTTTCTGAATCTCCCCAGTGAAAGCATGTGTATCATTGGAGATTAATCAGCACAATTTAACTGGATAGAGTTCTGGTAACCAAAGAAGCTCAAAAAGAGGTGACAATGTCAATATCACTAGATTGGACAAGATTAGATAATGAAACAAATTCTAAACAAGATGATCATATGGAAAGTGGAAATATCACACCAGAGCATGGATAAGGATGGGTGAGCTAAAAAAGACATGTAAGGGAATATACTTTCTAACAGTGGTATGGATATGATTCTTGACCTTTAATTAAAACAAAGGAAAATGCGACCTGGTACAAGTTGATGAAAATTAAGTGGATATCCATAGGCAGTAAATTTAAAATAGAATTCGAAGGAATGTTATTTAACTGGAATGTTTGACAAGTAGAAATGGAAATGCAGAAGTGAACAGTGACTTGAAATCAATAAAACATGATGATTATTTTGTAAAAGGAAAAAAAGAGAGACAGAGAGATTGATTCACTTAATCAAGTTATGGGTGATACACTTGATATTCCTATGTGTTTTCTACCTGGGATAAATCAATGAGAAAGTGCTATCAGCAAGTACTTCTACACCTTGTAGTGTAATAGATGAAGAGACTCCTTGAGAACCTCCTTCTGTGTGTCCGGCACATGGAAAGCATGCGTGAGAACTTGAATTTGATTTCTAGGTAAACTGACACTGGAGATCATGTTTATTTTTCTGTCCTGTGTTGTTCTTGATTGTTCCTATAG
>VMDR010015708.1:0-21992 GCA_007922815.1 Macrotus californicus | reverse complement strand
AAGAAGATATATGAAGGACCCATGGACATGCACAATGGTGAGGGGACTGATTATGGAAGTAGGGGCAGGGCTAGGTCAGGGGTGGGGCAAAGGGTGGAAAAGTGGAACAACTATAATAGCATAAACAATAAAAAAAAAACCCAGAAGATAAACTAAACAAAAAGGGGGGGGGGTCTTTGTTTAAAGATGGAGAACTGAGCATGCATTCACTACTTTTCTAAACCCCACGCACAGAATAATACTTCCAATTTGAACACAACCCCTACAAGAGACTTAAAAAGGTGGCACACCAGGAATTGAGATTAGAGGTGGGTTTAAAAATAAGAGGATTGGTTCAAAGTATCAACGAATCAAGACTCCCAGATCTTACCTCCCATCCTCCTATGTATACTGGGCAACCCCATGAACCACTGAGGGGTGGGAGAACCATGGCAAAGACAGGAGGCTGGAGTGACAATCTACTGGGTTGGCCAAAGAGCTCATTGGGTTTTTCCAGTAAGATGGCTCTAATAGCATTTAACTTCATTGTCTTTAACTTCATTCGAAGTAATTTTGTCAGATTGTATTGTGACAGCTATCACATCAGTTTGCATTTAAAAAAAATCAAAATTGGTGAATTTTTATATAGCCATTTTCATAATGAATATGGAAGAAAATAAACAACATTTTCGGCATATTACGCTTTATTATTTCAAGAAAGGTAAAAACACTCTGACTGGTATGGTTCGTGGGTTGGGTGTCGTTCCACAAATCAAAATGCCACCAGTTTGATTCTTCATCAGGGCACATGCCTGGGTTGTGGGCCAAGCCCCCGGCTGGGGGTTGGGAGATAGGGCTTTGCGAGAGGCAACAGATCGATGTTTCTCTCTCACATTGATGTTTCTTTCCTTCTCTCTTTAAAAATAAATAATAATAAATAAAACCTTTTTTAACAAAGGTAGAAATGCAAAAAAAGATTTGTGCAGGGTATGGAGAACGTGCTGTGACCGACTGAACGCATCAAAAGCAGTTTATAAGGTTTCATGCTGGAGATTTCTCACTGGACAATGCTCCACGGTTGGGTAGACCACTTGAGGTTGACAGCAATCAAATCAAGATATTAACTGAGAACAATCAATGCTATACCACACGGGTGACAGCTGATATACTCAAACTATCCAATCAAGGGTTGGAAATCAACTGCACCAGCTTGGTTATGTTCATGGCTTTGATGTTTAAGTCCCACATAAGTTAAAGAGAAGAAAACCATGACCACATCTGTGCATGGGACTCTACTGAAATGTATGAAATGTTCCACTGTTAAAACAAGTTGTGACGACGATGAAAAGTAAACATTTTACAATAATGTGGGACGGAAGAGACCATGGGGCAAGTGAAATGAACCACCACCACACCTAAGGCCAGCCTTCATCCAAAGAAGGTGATGTTGTGTATATGGTGGGATTGGAAGGGAGTCCTCTATTACGAGCTCCTTCTGGACAATGAAATGATTCATTCCAATGAGTACTGCTCCCAATTAAACCACCCTTAGGTACCACTTGACAGAAAGTGTTAGAATTAGTCAACAGAAAACGCATAATCTTCTATCAGGATAATGCAAGACTGCAAGTTTCTTTGATGACCAGGCAGAAACTGCTACAGTTTGACTGAGAAGTTCTGATTCATCCACCGTACTCACCAGACATTGCACCTTCGGATTTCCATTGGTTTCCACCTTTACAAAATTCTCTTAATGCAAAAAAATTCAATTCCTTGGAAGACTGCAAAAGGCATCTCTAACAGTTCTTTGCTCAAAAAAGATAAAAAGTCTTGGGAAGGTAGAATTAGGGAATTATGAAGTTGCCTGAAGATGGCAGAAGGCAGTGGAACGGTGAATACATTGTTCAATAAAGTTGCTGGTGAAAAATGTCTTTTAGCTTTACTTTAAAACCAAACGAAGTCTTTGGCCAACCCCATAAATACAAAATGCTGAGACCATCCTGCCCTCAACTCTCTTCCTCTTATGGGCATTCAGACTGTTGGCAGTCAAGCTTAGAGTTTTCAATCAGGAGAACAGAAAATTCTTCTTCAGATAAATCCCAACCAGCTCAGGACAAAAGATCTAATGACACTGACACTGAGGCCCAACTAATCCAGGTCCCTCTGCAGTGAAGCCCACAGTTTACAAGTTCCATCCATCGGCACACAGCCTCCAAACAGCTGAGGATCACCACACGCTTTAAGAAAATCTTAACATAAAGTTACAAAACTAGGGGAGGAAAGCAACCTGTAAGAAACAGAGACCTTGGAGGAAGACAAAATCTACACCCCAAGACTATCATTAATACCTTTAAAGAACTAATAGGGGCCCTTAGAAAGCAAAAATAGCAAAAATGCAAAATGCAACAGAAGTTGAAAAAGATAAAAAGAGACAGATAGGGAAACAGATAAGAAAAGATGAGTCTGGTAGGGCCAGCATCCCCCCAAAAAAGAGTGGAAGAGAGGGATGAGGGAGGAAGGGAGGGAGGGAGAAATTTCCCAGAATTGAAGAAAACAAGCTTCCAGAGCCAGAAGTCGTCAAATGTAACAGAGAAAAATATATCCTCACCGAGGGGCATCACTGTGATTTCCGAACACCAGTAACAAAGATCTTAAAGCTTCCAAAGACAAATGGCAAGGGACTGCTCAACAGTGATATTAAGAAGCAGAAGACAACACAGCAATGACTTACAAATGTGGAAGGGAAAATATCTCAAAACTAAAATTCCATAGTCTGCCATTGGATCAACTGAATGTAAAGATCTTTTTAAAAAGATAAGATCTCGGGGAGTGGTGGGGGGAAAATGCAAACTGTAATTGAACAACAATAATTAAAAAAAAAAAGATAAAATCTCAAATTCTCTCTTTCACTCATCTCTTCCCAGGAAGCTACTGAAGAATATGATCCCACAAAATGAGGGAATACACCAAAACACAGAAAGGCATGTGAAACAGGAAATCCAATACAAGAGAAGCAAAAGGAATCCCCAGGCCCTGGCGGGGGAATTCAATTAGAGTGCTGTCCCACAAAGTTACAGATTCAATTCCTGGTCAGGGCACATACAGGAAACCAAAATAATGCATAAATAAGTGGAACAACAAATCAATGTTTCTTTCTCTCTCTGTAAAATCAATCAATCGTTTAAAAAATTCCCCAGGATGACAAGAAAGGAATATCCTGGGATGACAGCAATATAGCAGACACACAGCCTGGCTAGTGTGGCTCAGTGCACTGAGCACTAGCCTGCAAACTAAAAGGTCACTGGTTCGAATGCCAGTCAGAGCACCTGCTTGAGCTGCAGGCCAGGTCCCCGGATGGGGGTGTGCAAGAGGCAACTGATTGGTGTTTCTCTTACACATTGATATGTCTCTCCCTCTCCTTCTTCCTCTCTTCCCTTCTCTCAAAAAAATAAATTTAAAATTTCTTTTAAAGGAGGAACATGTTACAGATATGGAAGTAAATACCAAAAGAAACAGCTTTAAAAAGACCTGAATGTGGGAAAGAGAATTGGAATAAGCCATATACAATACTCGCATATATAACCTTCTCATACAAGAAAAATATATGGTAACAGAAACAATACAATAAAGATTAAAAAAAGAAAGAAATATATCAGAAGAAATGCCACAAAATGTTAATAGTGGTTAGCTTTGAAGGGGAGGATATGGGTGATCTACAATGTTTTTTTATACTTTTCTGTGTTTCCCGCTTTCTACAATGAACACATGTTTCTAACCCTCTTGTGATCTAGAAGAACAGGTTTTCTGCAGAGATTACGCTGGGTTCTGTAAAGAAAGGCTCTTGTACCAGATCTTGGAGAAGAGCACTCCTCTGAAGGTCACAGGACATCCAGGGCTGTTTGTCAGATGTCAGGTGGGCTATGATGCCTGCAGCAAGATAGCTGACTTCCATTTCTTTGCTATGGAGCAAGACGCTAACATGCTTCACCACATCTTTGGTCACCAGCTTGGAAGAGAGCTCTCTGACTTCAGCTACATTGTTCTACAGGTCAAATGGAGCAGAGAACAGAGACAGGAAGGAAAGGGACAATCAGGAACTGGCTCCTCTCCCTCTCCTAATGCTCAGCTCAGATACACTCAGTCCTACCCTGCCTCTCAATTTAGCCTCATACGCACAATCCCACCCCCTGAATAGGATGCTCACCAATAACAAATCAATCAGTAAGCACTTACTATGTGCCAGGCACTGTACCAAACAGACAAAAATGTCTTTTTAATCTACCTTATTTCATCTTTAAAATAGTCTTACAAAAAAATATGACACTCAGACTAACCTGTCCCATTCACATTGAACTAGGATATAAATCCAGGCCTGACTCAAATACTTAACTTTCCTGGGGGCCTACTATATATTACATTAGCCTGAAGTTTAACAGTAACAATGAAAGGCAGGTAGTATTTTCTTCATTTTATATATTGTATTCATTTTCTGTGCTGTGTAACGTATCGCCACAAAACCAGTGGCTTAAAACATACCCATATTTTTGTCTCCCACAGTTTCTGTGGGTCAAGAGCCCAGGCATGGCTTAGATGGGTCCTCTACCCTGAAGGGTCACAAGGCTGCAAAGGGTAGCTGTGTCGCACTCACATCCCGCCCTTGATGGCTGCACGTGCACCTCCACGTGAGGTCAACACCACCACACCGCAGGGCTGGATTCAGGCTGCTGACCCACAGATCGATAACTAAATAAAATGGCTGTTGCTTTAAGCCATAGTCTGATCATAGCAATAGATGACTGATCTATAATCGTATTTACTTTAGAGGGATAACGTGAAGATTAAACAACTTAATGCATGTCTATTGCTGACAAAAGTGCCTAGCACATAGTAGGTACTACATAAGTGTTAGTTGTCTAATTTTTAGCAATTAGAATTAATTTTTAGTAATTAGAATTAACTCGAAAGAAAACCTTACCAAAAGACCAAGTACTTTGCTTTGTATTGCTGACTCTGAAAAAGTCTGTCAAAAGAATATGAAGGGTTACTTTATCATGAAGAAAAGAACTTTTGCACATAAACTCAATCCTGAATTCCCACCTCCAAGACTTGGATGAAGATTGCCAATCCCTGATTTTCAATGAAGTGTTTGCAGGCAGCTGGAGACTCATCTGTAAGATTCCAAAGTGCTTTCAAAGTAAACAAGAAGGTGACATCATCTAAATTCTCCATAGTCTTTTGTTTCACTATTGCTAGAAGCTCCTACAAACAAAGAAACAGGAAGTTAGATGTAATGACCGACTCAATTCCAGTATAAGGAAAGCAGCAATTAAGAAAAGGTTTAGATCAAACCTGGGTTCTCAATTCAAGTTCTACTCTTTAAAGCTTTGTGATCCATTTCTCTCTATAAAATAAGTTACATCTATCTCCTAGGGTTTTTATGCAGATGAAATAAATGAAAAATTTAAAGTTTAATAAGCACTTAAGTCTGATTCTTGGTGTCTGTTAATAAACCTCATAGTCAAGTACATATCAGCTTCCCATTTATTCATTTATTGAGAATGTCTAGTTATCACCTTCTGGAAGTCAGACACTTCTTCAGGTAAGAGAGACAGATCAAAAAATAGTTGGTTTTTCTCAACTAAATAAAATAATTTTAAGTTTTGGTAAATGCTCTGAAGGAAACACATAAAAGAACTTACTTTTGAAAACATGGGAGGGGCGGAGCCTCCGTACCAAGGTAATACACAAACTGAGACAGAAGAAAAAGAGCATGCTAACCAGGAAAGAAATGGGAATATAAAGAGAGGAGGTGGGAGCAGAGAATATGCCCAGCAAAGAAAAAGTCTGCTGCCCTAGGTCACTGAGCAGGTCAGTAAGGCTAGAGGATAACACTAATATTATAGCTATTATGTCCTAATAGTTTGAAGAAACCACTGGCAACAGGTATTCCAACATACCATTTCAGTTTGGAATATTTCTGGACAGAGTTAAACTAGGACTTGTGCTTTCTTTCAAGCATATTAAACTGTTAGTGGGAGGGGGAAACACAGCCCTTTTTAAGTAACCAGCTAATGAAAAGATACATCAAACAGAACAGCACTAAACAAATCAGAATGTCTGTTTTCAGAAGGAATGAGACATCTCAAATGTTTTACCCAACCATAATAAATGTATCAACAGAGTTCACTACAAAAATACAGCCGTGAGAGCCAAGAGAATGTAAGTGAGGCACACAACGCTGGTCACATTCACCCAGACAATAAGGTGAATGGCAGCCAGACAAGGCAGGGACCATGAGTGAGGCTCACCCTGGAAGTAATAACTGTAGCCAAGCCCATGCTTAGATACTTTACGTATTTTATCTTAATGAGACTCAAAACAACTGAAGTACAGCATTACTCCACGAAAGATGCCTGTTTTTCAGATGATGCCAGTTTTCCGATGAAGAATGTGAGGCACAAAGGGATAAGTAAATTATCTAAGGTCTTATGGCTCATGAATGAAAATCTGCTTTGTTCTCATCTAAAGCCTCATCTACCTCAAACTGTTTCTCCAAAAACTACAGTGTTATTCTCCCCTCCATGTCACTTTCAGTTCTGGCTCGCTCTCAATATCAGGGTCTTTATCTCTTTATCTCTATCTCTATTCCTATTACCATTCCCAGCAACTTCAATGTTCTTCTATCACATCATCTTGGCAAAACCCCTACCTCAGTTAAATCCTACTTCATGCCCCACCCCCAAACATCTGAATATTAAAACATCTGTACTTGAGTCTTCCTTTGATTATCTCCCCCCACATTTTAAAAGGGCACTTAACTGTACCTGGCAATCCTACTGCATTTCTCAATGAGTTTGCTCTAAAGAATATACTACTTCATAATTCTCTCTCCTCAAACTTTAATCCCTATCTTTTTACTCCTCTCATTTGATCACTCCATCTAATTTTTCACTGAGAACTATAGCTATTCTTCCTTATATCTACCAAACTACCTGTACTTGCATCAATGGACTCTGCCTTCCTTTCTGCTCCAAAAGACAACATCTTTTCTTCTGCTCTATATACAATTCCTGTACACATGTAAAGATTTGGCACCAAAATTATTTCCCTCTGTCTTGCCTATGCCATCCATTTTTTCCTCTTTTCAAAATGAGTCCCACGATCATAAAACATGTCTTACTATATAACCCATCTTGAAAAAAAAAACTACTGGCCCCTATAAAGTATCTTTATTTCTCTGATTTCTTTCTCATTAAACTACATCAAGCCCTCGCTGGTGTGGCTCAAAGGATTGAGTGCTGGTCTGCAAACTCAAAGTTTGCAGGTTTGATTCCCAGTCCGGGCACATGCCTGGGTTGTGGGTCCCCAGGTGGAGGCATGCAAGAGGTAACCAAGTGATATATCTCTCACACATTGATGTTTCTCTTTCTCTTTCTCCTCCCACAACTGGTAGGTACAAAACAGATGGGAAGGTTAAGAATAGTATAGGAAATACAGAAGCCAAAGAACTTATATGTATGACCCATGGACATGAACTAAGGTGGGAGGAATGCTGGAGGGAGGGAGGGTACAGGGCAGAGGGGGATAAAGGGGAGAAAAACGGGGCACTGTAATAGAATAATCAATCAAATATACTTAAGAAAAGAAAGTATAGATAAAAAAATGAGGTCTTTTTAAACATAAAGTATGCTATCTATGCCAGAGGCAGAAAGAATAATTTCAACCACATAAAAATTTTAAAATTACTGTATAGCAAAACATGCCACAAAAAGTAAAAACAGACAAACAGCCAACTGAAGAAAAATGCATGCATCACATATCATAGTCAAAGGTTTATTTCCTTAATATATAAACATTATTTCCTTTATACATAAATATATAAACATTTATGATATATAAACATTTATATGATATATAAATATATAAACATTTATGTAATATCTAAATATATAAATATTCTATATATTAGGAAAAAAGCCAACAACCCAAAAGAAAAACACAAAGGCCATGAATAGCTCAGAAACTACAATTCTTTTTTTTTTTTTTTTTTTTAACATTTTATTTATTTTTTAGGGAGAGAGGAAGGGAGGGGGAAAGAAAGGGAGAGAAAGATCGATGTGTAACAGAAACATTGACTGGGTGCCTCTCACATGCTCCCAACCAGGGATCTGGGATCTGGGATCTGGTGCACAACCCAGGCATGTGCCCTGACTGGGAATGGAACCAGCAACCTTTCGTTTCGCAGGCCAGCGCTCAACCAAGTGAGCCACACCAGTTAGGGCAGAACTACAATTCTTTACAACAAACGAAAAAGGCTCAAGCCTCATTTTAAAATAAGTGCAAAATAAAATGACGAACATGTTTTAGTGAGCAACGTTAGCATAATCATAATGCAAACAATACTGACTGATTAATACTGTGATAGAAGTTTTTTTGTAGCTGGGGGAATAGGTAATTTGTAGAGATATATGCAGGAGAGCTAAGTCCTTTACCATAGCATCACTAGATAACATGTAAAACTAATAAACCAAGAATTTCAGAAAACTTTAAAAGTTGCTGTTACTAAATAAACATGTATTTAGAGATGTGGAGGTAAATACCATAAGAAATAGCTATTAACAGTAAAGAGTAATTTCTTCTTCTGGGGAGCAGGTCTTATTTTTCATTTTTTAGGCCTAGAAGGCCTAAATGATTTGATTTTTAAACTATGTTCGTAAATTACTTTCATAGACAAAAAAAAGTTACAAAAGTGATAACTAGCCTACCTTAATTGCCATGAAGAGCTCTTCTGTGAGTTGTGCTGCTTGCTCAGGTGAGAGCTATAAGCAAACAAAACACTGAGAGTGAAATATTAGATCTTCATCACAGCTCGACCAAGGGAAGGCAGATCTTGCCTTTAGCAATCACGTACCTGCAAGGCTAGAATCGAGGTGATGCTCACTGCCATCGTTTGCATCTTGGGGTTGTCATGATTACAGAGCCACCTCATAACAAATTTGGCAGCATCAAACCTGAAAAGCAGTATTTTTTTCTCACAATAAAGTTTGTAAAACTGTATACAAGGAATGGGAAATCACTTGGCCGGCCCCAACAAGTTCTGTAACAAAAGTAGTCTCAACTTCTAAAACCTCATCAATGAAAAACAAAAGCAATTGGTAGAAAGAGACCAGAAAGGGGAGAGGAGATGTGCGTGAGAGAGTGAGAGCAAAATGCACAGGATTCAAAGACAGATGGACAGATTTAAGAGATTTACTTTTTTTAGCATTTAGTTTCCACTGTGATAGGTCTGAAAAAGAAAAGAGGTTCCTAAGAGATAGTAAACTATAACTTGAACCACAGCAAACAAATTGATTAGCTAGAGAGAATGCATACCCTATACAGGGGCAGCTGTTACTTAGCTCCGGTCCCTGCTATGTAGGAACAAAGATGGGGCTGAGAAAGATGTTTCTGAGAGAAGGTGGAAATAGAGATTTTTTTTAAATGAGCGCCACCTTCCCTATCGTATTTTTAAAAGCCAACTCCCATTTTAAATACAGTTCCATTAGCTCTGAGAATGGCTCAGCCTACACCATCACCCATAAATCACACTGTTCATGTCAGCCTGTGCTTAATTTTCCTGCTGTTGGCAGCAACTACTATAAACATTTTTGAACTCATGAAGCTGGGAGATTACAAAGGCCTCAAGAGTAATCCCTCTGGAGTCTAGAGTGAGGATTTTTAAAAACTATTATCAATAAAATAATGAAAATAATAACTAATGTTCAGAACAGCCTGTACTTCTTGGGCTGGACACTCTTTTAAGTACTTTACAAACATCACTGTATCTAATCCTCATAAGAGTTACTATTTTACAAACAAGAATACTTATGCACAAAGATAATAAAAGGACTAGAACTTGAACCCAAGTATGTTTGACTCTCTGGAGCCCCTGAACTGGAATCACATTTTGGGAAACGTTTGCAGGCAGGTTATTTCTAATCACCTCTGTGGAAGAGGCTCAACAGAGCATTCTCCCCAAACACCTTATCGCAGCCTTAATCAGACATTTGCTAAGCTAACAGTGCTTGGAGTAACACTGGGCAACACCCCAAAATAAGGTGACCAAGTTTTCTACTTGCCTGTCAAATGGAACATCCACAAGAATCCTGGAATTGGTTAAGGAGAGAAGACAATTCTTCTGTAACTTTAAGGGAATAAAGAAAATTAATTCTCAGTAAATCCGTGTGAGGGACAACGGATCAATGTTCCTTTCACACATCCATGTTTCTCTCCCTTTTTCTCCCTCTCTTCCCCTTTCTCTAAAAATAAAATCTTTAAAAACAGAACAAAACAAAATCAATTCCCCGTTTAAGTACATACTTCAGTTAGCTTGATACATTTATACAGCTGTGTAACCACTAACCCCCACCCACAACCACCACCATCAAGAGAAAAACCGTTATCACCCCAGAGTTCCACTTTGCCCCTTCTAATCAATCCAGACCTTGCAAACTTTTGCCCCAGAAAATTACATTGTCATCACATGTTCGTCTGTTCTAAGTTTCCACATAAATGGAATCATATAGCATCTACTCTTTGTGTCTGGCTTATTTTTGCTCAGTCTATGTTTTTTGACATTCATTCATATACTTCCATCAATACTTCATTCCTTTGTACTGCCAAATAGTATTTCCCACATGAATATATCACAATCTGTTTATCTCTTCACCTGTTGTTGGACATTTGATAAGTTTTCAGGTTTGGGTGATTATGAATAAAAATACTATGAACATCTGTGTACAAGTGTTTATGGACATATGTTTTCATTTCTCTATGAGTAGAATGACTGGGTAATACAGAAAGGTATGTCTAACTTTTAAAGAAACTACAATACTGCTGAACTCATAGTTGTATCATTTTACATTCTTAACATCATTATGAGAATTTCAGATGCTCTACATTCTTGCCAACACTTTGTATTGTCAGTCTTTTAATTTCAGCCAGTCTAGGGATTGTGTAGTAATAACTTATTGTGGTTTTAATCTGCATTTCCCTAGTGACTGAAATAATAAGAATATTTTCCTGTGCTAATTTGTCACCTGCATAGCTCCTTTGGTGAAATGTCTTTTCAAATCTTTTGGCCTTTCTATAAATTGGTTTGTTATTGAATTAAAAGTTCTTTATATTCTGGATAAAAGACTTTCATCATGTATACAGGGTGGGGCAAAAGCAGGTTTCCAGTTGTTTGTATGGAAAGTAATACAATAATTAATAAGTAATGATACAAGAATAAACTGTGTTTCATGTACTCACAACTATAAACCTACTTTTCCCCCACCTGTTATAATGAACATTTTCCCCAGCCTATGGCTCACCTTTTCATTTTTTTAATGTTTTCATGTGTCTGAGGTAAATTCTAATTTTTTGAATTCTAATTTATTTCTTTTTGATGTATGTTTTTGTATCCTAAGAAAACTTTGCCTACTCCAAAGTCACAAGTATTTGCTCCTATGTTTTCTTCTAGAAGTTTTATGGTTTTGATTTTATATTTAGATCTATGATTCAGTTCAATTTAATTTTCACATATAAATGTAAAGCCTATAAGGATGAACCAAAAGTGTTAAAAGATGTTTCTGAGTAACTGGTTTCTGAGAAGTTCAAAAAATTTAAACCTTATTGCTTATCCCTATTTCCTATTTTTTCTACAACAAGCATAAATTCCTTATCTATTCTCTTTCTTGTTCTTTCACTCTCTTAGATAGGATGAAACATCAGAACTAAATAATACGTAGTTTTCACATATTTGTCCCAAAGTAAAAGCGGAGTCAAGTATTCAACTTAAAATACCTGCTGGTAATGGGGGAAATTTTTCAGAGCCTTGAAAAGCAGACAGGTGACCTCTGACAACAGACGAACAGGCATGCCCCTGGCCAGACCCTGGCGTGTTAAGTTGAGGGCACAAGCACTGGCTGTGAACTGCACTGGCAAATCCAATGGATGGTTCCTCATTCCTAGAGCCACAAGCTGGAAATGAACTTGTTTTTAGTGGCTTATGACAACATTAGCATTCTTTATACTGTCTTGCATTAGTTGGTCAATATTTGCTCATTGGGACAGATTAACAGATTATCCCTACCCTCAGCATTTATTTTTAGAATATCAGCAATACTTTCTAATCCAAATGCAGCCATTAACTAGCTGTGGGACTTCAGGTAAGTCACTTGCCTTCTCTGGACCACCATTTCCTCATCTAAAGAACTTTTAAGGGATCCCATTTAAGGGATTACAATAAGCACTACATGGAACACAAACATGAATCACTTATAACCCTAGTCCTTAGCATAAAAACTGCTGAGGGAAATAAGGTATGTAAGCAAATAACATTGTGAAAGATGTCAAAACATGAAAAAAAGAGGGGAAAAGCACCATAAAAAAGGTATAAAGTGCTGCCTAAGGTAGTTACAGAGGAAGAAATTACTTCTGGCATGAAATCAAAGAGCTTAATTCCAAGAGCAGTTGGGCAAGGGTCTCAGGTAGGAAGGAACACAAGTAGATGGAGGAGGAAGAAACCCGAATTTGAAAAGTGGTAGAACACAGCACCAGAATGCTCAGTAGAAGACAGGCTGTGGAAGACCTAGAACACAAGTGTAAAGCGAAGGTGTTGTGCCACACTGCCACCACACCCGCTCTGACACTCAGGGACAAGGTGACCTGTTTTGTCCATCAAACAGGGATAACCATCCCTGCCGGTCTCAGTGACAGGTCTGCTGATACTCACATAACTATGAGTTTAAGAGACCAGAGACCCTCACCCTGACAGCTGTATGAACTCTGGAGGCTAGAGACAGACCTGGGGTGCACTTACTTTTACTGTGGAAAATGACTCTTTCTAGATTGCTAAACTACTCATAGGATTTTATTAGATTACCATTATCTGCAATTTCAATACGTAGAAACCAAAAGAAACATGGTTTTCAAAAATCACAGATTCTAAGATATGAAAAGGACTTTTAGAACATAACAAAGGTCCAGAGTTTTTTCTTTATATAGTGCTGCTTTTAAGTTATAGATTCAATCTAATCTCCCACGGTACAAAAATAGTCATATTTTTAAAGAACTGCAAAGAATTATAAATAATAAAGACAAAGCAACTTTTAAGACTTTATTTTCATATTTCATTTAATTTTAAGTCCTTGCACTTTTCTTTCCCAAACCACTTACTACTTTCCATTAGATTTAAAATAAGTCCACTCTTCCATAAACCAAAGCAAGGTCTAACCCTATCAATACTGGTAATTTCACTTCAGTCACAAAATACTTTAAATGGAAGATTTGGCCACCTTCAATTATTGTTATTTTGTTCTGTTCTTACTGGAGATACTGTTATCATTTTCTTTCACAAAAACCAGATGTTAGATTTTAAAAAGTAAATAAATATACAAGAGACAACGTTTAGGGCAAAGTGAATTCATGGTTATAGATAAGTCAGTCCTATTTAGCAAAATAATGCAAAGGTCCTATTATCCCTTTCACAAACTGAATTTTAAAAACTGGGGGATGGGCTAGGGGTAGAGGGTTCCAGCAAAAAAGGAAAAATCTGATGGACACAGACAACAGTGCAGTGATTGTGAAGCGGAGAGGGGTGGGTGGAGGTGGAAGAGGATGTGGGGAGATAAATGGTAATGGATAAAAATAAAAAATGAAAAAAAACACCTGGATGATTCAAGTTGATCCAGACACTCAAAATGAGATGATCTGGCAGTTAACCCTAACACTGCTTTCCTTTCTCTTAGAGGGCATTTTGATTCACTCTAGAATGAGGCATACAAGTTACTGTACTCAGTGTGTCTAGCGAACACCTTTAATGGAATCAAATAAGAAGTAATAAAAAAAACTACCTTTCTGAAGTATACTCACCTTTAAAATAGCAGGCATGGTTACCTGCATTGAAAATGTCTCTGTGAAGAGCTTATAGAGGGCTTCCTTCGTAAAACAAGACCTGTTTCTGTACTGGCTCAATGCTTCTGAAATCTGCATCACGTTGGCTTCTCCAGCAACCTGAAAAGCAAAGACGTCACCAGGAGCTTTCACTGTTCATTTCATCGCACAGGCTTTAGGGGCCTCCAGCGTTCAATTAAATTTTTCCAGGTACTACTATGCAAAGTTGCTCTCATTCAATCACAACTCTAAGTAAGTGTTCTCCTCAACCTCATTTTGGCAGATGGGTCCAGAGAGGCGAAGTACGCTGCTAAATGTAACAAACCAACTAGATGGAGAAGCCAGACTCAAATACATTCTCCTATAGGGCCTACAACTGTATTACAGTTAACACCTCAACTGAATAATGAGGAGCATATACATTTTTAAATAACCAGTAACCAAGAATGCATGTATCTTCTAAGTACTCCATAGGATAGACAATAAGACAAAAAGGCCACATAAAATAACTACAGTGAAAAAGGAGTTGACCTTTTTCAGTAGTATTATTTTTACTTATTCATTATTTATGTATTTCTTTTAAAGATTTATTTATTTATTTTTAGAGAGTATGGAAGGGAGGGAGAGAGGGAGAGAAACATCTATGTGTGAAACACCAATTGGCTTGCCCCCACTGGAAACCTGGCCCACAACCCAGGCATGAGCCCTGACTGGGAATCCTACCACGACCTTTTGGTTGGCAGGTTGGCACTCAGTCCACTGAGCCACACTAGCTAGGGCTGTTTATTATTTATTTAATGTTAATATAATTCTTCCTTGCTACCACTTAAGTAATAATTTCAAAAAGTCTAAGTTACCCTCCTGATCCAAACCATAAAATCAACAAGTAAATTAACTAAAACTAGATATGACAGAGAAAGGAAAGGAAAGGAAGGGAAAGGAAAAGGAAAGAGAGGGAGAGAGGGATGAAGGAAATTTCAGGATCTTGAAAAATTAAAACAAAAATAACCCTTTCTCCACTTCCCCATGACCAGTAACATCATCATCCATTGAAGAAATCTCAAATCACTAAATTGACAGGACAGTGCTTTTGAATGAGGAATCCAGTGAATGCCAATAAATAAAAAGATTCAAACCAATTCCATGTAAAGCTCCTATAAGAGAATTTTTTTAAAAAGCCAATCTGTACATTTCAGCTAAAGAAGTTCTTCCTGTAAACCAAAAAATCAGAAGGAAACTGTTAATACAGCAGTTTTAACTGAATTAAATATTCTCAATTCACATTTTGGGATAAGAAAAAAATGTAAACCAAAAGATGATGGGTTCATTCTATCAAGAAAGAAAAAACCATATTAAATGTAAAAATTAAGTTACAAGGAAGGATTTAAATAAAAATTTACTAACAAGAAGAAATGCAAGAAAACAAACAAGGAAATTTTAAAAAATAAGTAAAAAGGATACAAGATTGAGTGTTGATATAGAAAGAAGACAAAGATCCAACATACATGTACTTGGAAGTTCCTGGGCAAGAAATGAATACTTAAAACTATTATCAAGGGAATATTTTCAGAACTATGAAGACCTCAATCAATACACTGAAAGAACCCAAGTACCTGGGGCATAATGTGCAACCTACTCGCAAATTGTTCTAAAAAAAATTGTGTGTATAGAGAGCAGATATGATAAAACAAATGTGGCAAAGTATTTCAAATTTGTAATCTGCAAGTTAAAAATTATTTCAAAACTATTTTTAAAGTATTATACACTCATATGTGGAATTTAATGAATAAAATGAACTAACAAGCAAAAGAGACTCATAGAAAGAGAGCACGCTGACAGTTGTCTGGTGAAGCTGGGGGATGGGAGGGTGGAAAGACTGAGCAAAAGAGGAGGGAGGGGGAGAAGAGTGGGGAGAGAGCAAGCGAGAGGAAACATTCATGGACAGGAAGAGCAGCGTGGGGATTGCAGGGAGAGGGGTGGGGGGATAAATGGTGATGGGAAAAAGTGAACAGATATAAATAAGCGGATAGATAAAAAGTATTGTACACATACATCAATTGTCCAAGGACCCACACATTATTAAGAACTGAACAAAGGGTATATTCTAGGTGGACAACTGAGGAGTAAGGATTGGGGGTAGAAGGTTTGAGCAAAACGGAAAAACAATTCACAGACATGGACAACAATGCGGTGATTGCAGGGGGAGGGGGACTAAGGGGGGTAAATGGTGATGAAAAAATATAATTAAAAATATAATTAAAACAAAGGAAAAAAAGGTTTTGTAATCATCCAGATGTAAGAAGTGAAACAAAGGATAAGCCAGAGCAAGACCAAACAGAAGAGCCCTGGCTGGTGTGGCTCAGTGGGTTGGGTGTTATCCCACAAACCCAAGGGGTGCTGGTTCAACTCCCGGTTGTGGGCCAGTCCCTGATTGGGGGTGAGTAATTGATGTTTCTCTCTCTTTCTTTCTCCCTCCCTTCCCCTTGCTCTAAAAATAAACAAAATCTTTCTTTTTTTTAAAAGACCAAATAGGAGACCAGATAGCCATTGTACCATCTTCTCTCCTTGGCTTCCTGGAGATGCCATTACAGAAGAACAGTTCTCCTAAGGGATCTGTGATGCATCCCACCAGTGGATCAGTGAGAATTTCCTAGCAAAGGAAAATGTTGCATGGCTTTTACTACCAACAGTGGGTGCCCTATCTGCCCATTTAATTTTTTAAATTTATTAAAATATAGTTAACATACAATATTGTATCAGTTTCATGTGCACAAGTTATTTGATATTTATATACCTAATGAAGTGATCAAAACAATGTCTAATAAACCATCTGACAGAGTACAAAGTTATTACCATATTACTGACTATATTCTCTATGCTGTATGTTACATGCCTTGACTTATTTATTTTATAACTAGAAATTTGTACCTCTTATTCGCTCATTTTATTTATTTATTTTACTTATTTATTTTAGAGAGAGGGTAAGGGTCAGAGAAAGAAGAGGGAGAGAAACATCAATGTGTGGTTGCCTCCTGCGTGCCCCCTACTGGGGACCTGGCCTGCAACCCAGGCATGTGCCCTGACTGGGAATCGAACCAGTGGCCCTTTGCTTTGCAGGCCTGAGCTCAATCCACCAAGCTACACCAGCCAGGGCTTATTCACTCATTTTAAAGGAATTAAGTACATACATGTTTCTCATTCTAATTTTGGGTGTAAGAATTAACATATTTGTTCTGTTTCAAGGTTTTCACTAACATTTAATTTTATCCATTTTAATGTAAGCAAACTTTTGATCAACCCAAACAAAAATATTTAGTATATTTTGCATCTAATTTGAAAGGTATGCATTTCTATTAAGTAAAACGTTTTCTGAAATACAACTTTTAAACTTACGGTACCTTACACTCCACGGAAGGCTGAATTAAGTGAGACCTTTATCAATTAAGATCTTTATAGTTCCTTAGTAACGGGAAGATTGTGATCTCTCCATCCCCCAACATCCAACATTGTACATACTGCATAATTTAAAATTTTCAAAATAAACTATGCTGACATGTATTCCAGGTAAGTTTACTGAAACAAAACTTCCCATTTTCTGTTGTTGTCCTGTGTTAGTAGTATCTTAACTACATTACAGCACTTGTCCCATATTACTGTCCATACTAAGTCTGTATGTGCTCAAATCTATTTTTTTATCACTATGGTCTTTGGATCACTATGCTATTAAATGCTATAAATGTGAAACCGACCTAGATGTACATTTCTGATAAACAATTCTCTACTGTACATACTTAATTGAAAGTTCAAATTATATCTCTATGTCAAGTCTATGATGTAACTGATGGCTTCCACCTTCATTAGAGATGCAAAAAAATTAAAAGGACTTTAAAATACAACAATTACTGTTTTCAAATTAAAGGAATAAAATGTAAAAACAAAAAATAACTACAAATCACTCTGTTCTCCTATCCTAAGAAGAATTACTTAAGGTATAATCATAAAAGGTTCTTTTTAAGCAATGCTTGAGCCTTGGCTGCACATTAGAATTACTAGGACCTTTTCAAATCTTGACTCCCAAAAGGTCTCATGAACATGGACAACAGTGTGGTGAATGCAGGGAACGAGGGGAGTATAAGGGGACTAAATGGTAATGGAGAGAAATACAATAAAAACTAAATAACAAAATAAAATTAAAATCTTGATGCTCAGGCCAAATCCCAAAAATATTAAACCAGAATCTTTGGGGGATGGGATATAAGTATCAGTATATTTGAAAGCTTCCAAAGTGATTAAAATGTACAATTGAGGAAAAGAACCACTGTTTTAAAAAAGAAATATTCTAGAACATAAATATTTAAATATATGCTGCTTTAAAAATAGCACCACGATGTAGCTCAGTGGATAGAGCACAGCTGCAAACCAAAGGGTTGCCAGTTCGATTCCTAGTCAGGGCACATGCCTGGGTTGCGGGCCAGGTCCCCAATGGGGACCACATGAAAGGGAACCACACATTGATGTTTCTCACCCTCTCTTTCTCCCTCCCTTCCCTTCTGTCTAAAAAAAATAAATAAAATCTTTTAAAATTTTTTTTTAAAAATAGCATCATGAAAGGCTATAAATTTATTCCAGCAACATTCAAAACTTTTCTTAAGGCTCTTTTAAAGTTGCTTTGGGTCACACCTTCACCAAAAATGGTGCTAACCATGTTGATCACCTGCCTTATTATTAATAATTATATAATTATATATTTGGCTGTTAATAGAAGTGAAGAACCCAAGTTTTAGAGTCACAAAGATTTGTGTACATGGTCTAGCTATACCATTTAATAGTTCTATGATTGTGGATAAGTAGCTTAACCTCCCTGAGCTCCCATTCCCTCAACTGTAGAATGGGAGGATTAAAATGAAAACAATGTGCACAGTGTGTCTTGCAGACAGGGGGTGATATATAAATGACTAATGACTCCTCCGAGTCATTATGAAGCTCGACTAGAACACATGGAGGCCAGGATTGTATCTTGTTTAAGATTACATTTCTACAACCTACCACATAGTAGCTACACAATAATTGTTATGTTCCTCAAGGACTTTTTATCTATCTCTGTAGCCCTCATACCTAAATTCAGATATACAACAGAAGCTTGATAATGTTCTGAACAAATGAAACAAACTTATTTCAGATAAGAACAAACCCTCAAGCCTTGTTTTGAAGCAAAGAAGTCAGAATAACCAGCATCCGTAGCAAACAGTCCCACAAATTGCATCGCAGGCCGCTGCCGTATGAACAGTTCCACAGCTCCATCGGTGATGCAACTGCCCCCCGAAATATCCAGTGACACAACATTAGGTAGAATATCCTTCTGCTGTAGCAAATGAAACGCCAGATCTGATTTGAGTTCCCTGTGATCAGAAATATCAAGGTGAAGCAGACATTTAAGTTCTCTAATGACTGCAAGAATTTGTGGTTTGGTCATGGTCAGGCACTTCATATAGTGCATTGTGAGAGATTTGAGTCGATCCTTACAGGTAAGGAGTACAGAGATGTCAGTGACCAGAGTACTGGAGATATCCAAGCTTTCCAGTTTTGGTAACTGAGAAACATTAGCCAGGTCTTCATTATGAAAACAAACACTGAAAACACTTAAAACACGAAGACCAGTGAGCTGACGAAAGAACAGTAGTCTTGAATCTCGAGGGACGCTTGTCAAGTCCAACAGGAGACACCGGAGGTTTTGCCGGATCCAGCTATTGCTGCAGAGTCCACGCATGATGTCTGGGGTTGGGAGGTCACTGTGCACTGCAGAAGCATCCAGTTCAATGAGTTTGTGATGGCAGAAAGCCTTTATGAATGTGG
This sequence comes from Macrotus californicus, assembly GCA_007922815.1. Lineage (NCBI taxonomy): Eukaryota > Metazoa > Chordata > Mammalia > Chiroptera > Phyllostomidae > Macrotus > Macrotus californicus. The sequence goes on along the minus strand of VMDR010015708.1, from coordinate 2,243 downwards.
TTATAGAGATTTTAGCTTTTTGAATGTTGACCAGCTTCAGTTTCATTTGGCTGCCTCGGAAAATGCTCGCTGTTCTATCAGTCAGCTTGCCTACAAAAGAACCAGAACGGGTTTGTAATGATAATTAAATCTCATGCCTTTTCCAGGAGGCATTACGGCCAATGAACTATGACAGATGCTAATAATAACAATGAGTACATTTGCTGCTACTCTGTGCCAAGCATTGTTCTAAACCCTTTACTCAGATCATTTACTCTTTGCAGCAATTCTATATAAAAAAACTATTCCTATTACCAGCATGTAGCTGAGCACACTGAAGCTTAACAAAGTTGATTGTTCAAGGCCCAAATATGTGTCTAAATCAAGAATCAAAGCCATTTGGACTCCAGAGCCCAGTTTTATCTATATCAATCTTGTTCAAAGAAAAAAAACAAAATAAAGTAGGTTACTTTTAAGCAAATTAGTGGATAACCTTTGACAAAGTCATTTACCTCTCAGGGTCTCAGTTTCCTCATCTGTAAAATAGGTGGGCTATACTAAATTTCATTTAGAAAAAATTTACTAAGCATCTTCTATATGTGAGATCCCATGTTGAATAATGGGCACACAACATAATTAGAAACCTGTGACCACAAGGAATTCAGTCTAGGGATGCATGTAAGGTAAATAAATTACTATAATAGTCTATTTTTTTTTAATATTTTTTAATTTATTTTTAGGGAGGGGGAAGTTAGGGAGAGAAACATCGATGGGCTGCCTTCCTGGGCTGCCTCTCGCTTCCCCCATCCAGGAACCTGGCCCACAACCCAGGCATGTACCCTGATCAGGAATCAAACCACCAACCTTTCGGTCTGCAGGCCAGTGCTCAATCCACTGAGCCACACTAGCTAGGGCAATAGCATATTATATGTAGTGGTGACCCATACCAGGTATTGAATTAGTACAGATGAAATTAACTTTGGGTAAAGTTTTGAAGACTAAATATCACTTTGCCAAGGGGAAGGGGAAGGGTGGAAGAACATGTCAAAGACATGGAGGCATAAAACAGCAGATTATTTGGAACAACCCTAAAGTAAATTGGCACTACTGGAACACAGTGTCCAAGGGAAAGCAGAGCTGGAAAATCAGAGTAGAGAGGAAGGGAAAAGGTAGATGAGGTCTATATACAAAGCTAGAAAATTCAGACTTTAGGAATAACTCAAAAATTTTAAGCAGAAGAATAGTCATAATTATATTTTTAGAAAGACCAATTATGTGACAATGTAAAGGAATTAGGATAGTATTTGATGGCAGTGAGACCAAGCAAGAGATTACTAATAATTTTAATCATGAAATAAAAATGTAAACTAAGGCTGACAGAACAAGGTGGCTGAACAGACTAAGGGAAAAGGACTGAGGAAAAGGTATGTTAAGCTGATTCCCAGGTTCCCAGTTTGAACTGGGCTGAGCAACCAAGACAGGAGGGAAGGAAGCTCTTATACTTCAAGAAGTATACTTTGAGGAGAAACTTAGTACCTTCATTCACATATGTATTCAACAAATATCAAAGTGTTCACTGAATGCAAAGTGCTATGCTAGATGCCAAGAATGGTGAATGAGACAGACATGGCTCCTGCCATCATCGAGTTTATTTACGTCCTACAGGGAGAATACAACAGACACAAAAGAATACAGAACAAGCTCTGGCTAGTGTGGCTCAGAGGACTGAGTGCTGGCCTGGGCACCAAAGGGTCGCCAGTTGGATTCCCAGTCAGGGCACATGCCTGGGTTGTGGACCAGGTCCCCGGTGGGGGGTACGTGAGAGGCAACCACACATTGATATTTCTCTCCCTCTCTCCTTCCATTCCCCTCTCTCTAAAAATAAATAAACAAAATCTTTTAAAAAAAAATCTTGTGTCACTCTGTATGATTTGATGAGGTAACATTTAAGCTGAAACCTAAAAAATGTGAAAGGTAAAAGTAGCCATCAGTCCAAATAAAGGGAGGAGCTAAAGTCCTGATAAAGGGAAACAGCTTGGTTTTCTTTGTGAAATGTTTTGGAAATGTACTGAAGTCCTTGCTAATGCAATAAGACAAGAAATGGAAATAGAAGATACAGATTGGGGAAGATATAAAACGGTCTTTGTTCACAGATGACAAAATCATGTATGAAGAAAATCTGAAAAAAATCTCAAAAAAACTCTTGGAACTAATAAGTGATTATACTAAGGTTGCAGGATAAAAGGCAGTATACTATACAAAAG
>VMDR010015707.1:0-21980 GCA_007922815.1 Macrotus californicus | reverse complement strand
CATTTAATATCATCATCATCTATTTATTGCCTTTGGTTAAAACCTAGAAGTGAAATTGCTGGGTGATATGTAACTCTTTATTGTCAAATTTTGACCTATATAACAACTCTTCCATGTTACAGATGTTAGTTAAATACAAAGATGAATAAGAATTCATGCTTTGACCTGCTATCTTTCTCATAAGACCTTCCTGACAGCAGCGATCTTCACATCCACTTGGCTTCAGAAGCCCTCCGGTGGATGAACACTGGTTCTTATCTTTTGGAATTGCTCAGTGGCCAGCTTCTGATTTCCCACTTGTTATGGGGCAGCAAAATTCCACTGAAAACCAATTTAAACCCATGGAGACTAGAACAGTTGATTGAACCAAAACTTTAAGCTCTGATTCAAATTCATGTTTATTCTTTTTTTTTTTTTTTGTATAACATGCTTTCACTATATTTTTCAGATGTATTTCAATTTTTTTTGTGGAGTTCCAGACATACTTCACTCAGGACTACGCACAAACAGCATGGATCCACTCCATAGTAGACTGTGTGACCATGCTCTGTGGTATGTATCGGTTACCAGGGATAGACAGTTGCCAGCTGCTCTCAAACTGTGTGTGACAATGACCTTCTACTGCCTTTGATTACCAATTTTTCTTAGTAGAGAGACTACAGTAAAACTGACCAAGAGTAAAAGAAAAGGTTGATCTTACCTTCAGCCAAACCCCATCAGACATACTCCTGGAATTAATGATTTTGGCTGATGTCCGATGGAACAGGTGGTTAATAACTCAGAAGGACACATGCCATTTGGTTCTTCCATGTAAAGATAGGATGCTGGGCATCATAGGGCTTGCCTTGGTTTTGGAAGCAGCTAACCATGTAGTAGATACTGGGCTTCCTTCTTCTAAAAGCTGTGATCCCCTCCTTCTCCAGTCATATAAACAGTTCTTGGAGAGCACTGTGAGCTGTTTCTATATGACTAGTGAAATGAGTGCAAACAATATGTGCATTGCATCTCAAGTCTTGTTTTCATTCTGTTCTCTTCCCAGAGGTCCCAAACTCTGTCTCATAGATTTCATCATTTTTCATGCATAAGTCTTTATTCTTAGAGAAGTGTTAGAGAATAGGATGATGCAATCCTGAGATGAATACATTCACCGTGGCTGTAATTTCATTCAAGAAACCCCAAAGGTGTTTATATAGGGTAAATAGAGTGTCCTCAAAATAAATGGAATCTGCCATTTCGTATATATAATAGAGGAAAACTAACCTTGAGGTTTGTTTTTTTTTTACTATTTTCAAACCAGAGTTTTTAAATTAGTGGCTTAGAGAGTTTCTGAGATTGAGTCAAATTGATATGATCTATTTGCAGGCTAGACTCATTTAATCCTTTCATTGAGAAGAATCCTGAGAATTTTAGAAAATTGCTCTCTGTTCAGGCCATGTCTTTGTGGCAAAGGGTAATACTATATTATTCAATAGTTAGTAACTTATAAACAATGTCATCTGATTCCATTCTAGGTACTAGTTCATATTTATTTTTAGAAAAAAATGTACATTGAGTTACACTGAAATTAATTTCTTGGTTGGGAGGAATTCGAGAGCAATTCTAGGGCTAAAAGTTTTCGTGAGAAGGTTAAATTGACTTTGTCTGCTGATAACACTGGAAGGTCTTAGGGGATCACAAAATAATATCTCTGGGGTTTCTGGCATATATGAATCCAGTAGGGCAATCGCCAGGTTTTCAGGGTAACAGGATTAGTCACAACCTTTGTATGAACAAGTCAAGAGAGCCGTGTTTGCCTTTCTCTAAGGATACAGGTGACTCATTTCTCCCACTGTTGTCTTTTGGAGAATATTTACAGTTTCCAAAGAAGGAATAAATGACCTTCAGTGACCAATATGGTCACAATGACCGTGTGAGACACTGGGTCATGTTAGCATAACCTTAATATGCAGCGTATTTCAGTTCTATGAAAAGACTTGAGGCCCATTGTACCCAATTACCATATACCCCCTTGCTTACCTGGCAACATCAGTTTAGTACAGAGTGTGAACAAGAATCACATCTACAACACTCGTTGGGAACATATCTGTCACGTGATGAACAGAAAAGTGAACACTTTTCATTGAATTTGGTGAAAATATTGTACTTTTCCAATAACCATAGCAGTAGCAGCCTGGAAGATTAGACATTTTCAGGAGATTTGCTCATTCCTTTCCCTAGAGGTTACATATACAGCCAGCCACTGTTTTAACTACACAGCAGACATCAGGCTGATGACCGATTCTATCATGTACATTTGAATCAGGCCCAAGTGTCAGCCTGATCAACATAGAAATTATACTCCATGGAAACCCAGAGAACTGGCTCTTCTAATCTTGTTACTAGGATTACTGGTGTCAGCATGAATTGTTCCTTGGACAGAAATCCATGTGATTTCCTTCCCTTCCCTCCCTGCCATCAGTTTGGGAGACTCAAGGAGCCAGAGGAACCAGTGGAAATAACCCTGAACTTGGTATCAGGTGCCCTGAGCTGTACTTTTTAGTGATCTTGGGCATGCCGTATTCCCTTGAATTTCAGTTTCTCATTGGCCTCCTCCGACTTTAATTAATATTCTAACAAACCTAGAAATTGGCGCAACTCTGATGCACTGTTAAACCACAAATAGAACGAGGCCAACCAAAATGTCACCATGGGTGTGAGCATTTTCTTAGATTTTTCTGGGTTTCGATTTCTCATCTCTAGGGTTTCCTAAAGCCTGAAAACAGTGTCAGATTGTGATATTTGTTTGTGACTTCTCTCCCTGGCCTTTTCCTGCATAACACTGCTGGCCTCCTAGTATTGCCCACTTTCCTTCTTCACCCGGTGACTGTCATAATGATTGCTAAGGGTGTGCAGTCAATGCTGTGTGAGAAATGCAAGGCATATCCCTGTGCAAGTGACATGTAATTTAATAAGGAGCTGATTCGCTAAAAACAATTATTAACAAAAAGAAGCCTATTGGTTTGCAAACCAATGTCACACCAATAAATTCAATTAAAAATTTAAAAAATTAAAAAAACAACAAAACACCTGACAGTCCTGAGATTATGCCTGTAATAGAACGGAGAAGTAGAATGAGCACTGAAGTGGAAGTCAGGACACTTGATCCTAATTCTAGCTTTGCTACTTACTCTCTATGTGACCATGGACTAGTTGTGTCTTCTCTCCTCAGTTTCCAAATCTGTAGGATAATCGTGTGGGGAGGGGGCGAGGGCTTGATGCTCTAAAGATCAGTCGTTCGCTGCTCTGCCTTTTCACAGTGCCCTCAAGCCCTTTCTGTTGAACCTATTTATTATTGTTTTTGAAGCACCACTTGGGAGTGTCATCAGTAACCATTTATCCTGTCAAGTGGGAATCATGCTGGGTGGCTTGCTTGCATCTACTGGTCTGATCCTGGGCTCCTTTGCTACCAGTCTGAAGCATCTCTACCTCACTCTGGGAGTCCTTACAGGTAAGGGCACATTGTACCATGTATCTCACCCTACCCCACTCAGGGGTTGTTGCGCACATCAACAGAGCAATAATTCATAAATTATTCACTTTGTTAGATGCATAATTTAGCTGACCTAGTGTATTAAACAGAAGATCTGGAGTTGCAATTGATTGTACTATAATGAAAATGCATTACTTCTTTAATTCAGCCACATGATGAAAGTAACTGCTGGCTTTCCCTTTGGCAGCAGTGTATGGCTGAGGTTCTACACTAAGAATTCACGAGATATTAGTCAGGGCAACATAAATTTTCAACAATGATCATTCTCCCAATATCATTGACATTATCTTTGACAACCTGCCGTTGACTTGAGTAGCCTCTGCTTTATAGTGAGTACAATTGTCCAATAAATGCGGATTTCCAACTTAAAAAAGAAAGCCCCCTGTTGTGAATATTCTCATATTACACACACACTCTCAGTATTATGGAAGTATACTTTAGAGAATCATAATGAACCCCATAGAAAGAGAAACAGCATATGTGTAAGGGGACTGGGTAGGTTCAGGATGGGGCTGGTTGGTGGGACTGGAGTGGCAGTTTGCCCCATCACTCTGAGGGCTGTGGAGGGCAGCACTGACCCATGTCCAGACATGGTGCCACAGGGGTAGCATGATCAGGCCAATAAATGATACAACTCATAGAGAGGCTATACATCTAACTCTGTCAGCACAAAAAGGTATCTATCCCATGTAACCCATAGGGCCTGCCTGCCAGGGTGTTCAGTCATCCCAGTTTACCAGGGACTGTCCTGGTCTTAGCACTGAGTCTTACACCTGGGGTACCCTTCAGGTGAGGCCAGTTGGGATCATTGGTGACCCTGCACTGCAGATGGAAACAGGAGCTGGAGCTGGAGAGCGTTCTCTTTTTATTTCCCCTGACAGTAGATGCCAGGAATCCCAGGTTTAAAGCCCTTCAGATTTTCTTGACTTAAAAGGAATAGACACTGAAAATCTTTAAGAGGCTTTCTGCAGACTTTAAGGTATATTTTCAGGTTACTGTATGTACACGTGATGTTCATGTATAAAATTGGCACAATGTTTTCCCATGATGTAAAAATACTCTAGGACCTTCATGGGTCATATGTGCTATTTACACCCAAATTCCAGAATGGTACAGATGAGCAGACTTGTGTCTTCACAGGCAGCGACAATTTGAAGCAATTCTCTGGATAGTTTTAAATTAAAAGGAGGTGTTATTGGGGAGAGTAAGTTTCTTAGGTCAGCATTATCTTGATTTTTTTGTTAATTAAAATTTAGATTGTATAATAGTTTTTAAGTTCTTCATTTCATTTGTTTTAAGAAGTCATATGACTTTTTTCTTCCCAAGAAGAAAACCATATATTTGCTATACTTTCCAAATTGTGGAATGACTGGTGAGGGGAGACTCCTTTTTAGCTTGGTGTAGAAAACAATTTTAAAAGGGCTAACAAAAGATCCGATTCTCTTTAACGCAAATAACTTCTTTCTGAGATCTTTTCTTTCATTGGCTGTTCTCGGTATACCAGCACTCACAGAACTCTCTTTATCCCCAGGCCTTGGATTTGCACTTTGCTACTCTCCAGCCATTGCCATGGTTGGCAAGTATTTCAGCAGACGGAAAGCCCTTGCTTATGGGATCGCTATGTCTGGAAGTGGCATTGGCACCTTCATCCTGGCCCCTGTGGTTCAGCTCCTTATTGAACAGTTTTCCTGGAGGGGAGCCCTACTCATTCTTGGGGGCTTTGTTTTGAATCTCTGTGTCTGCGGTGCCTTGATGCGGCCAATTACTCTTAAAGAGGACCCTATGACTCCAGAGCAGAACCATGTCTGTAGAAGTCAGAAACAAGACTTTAAGCGGGCGTCTCCCTGTTCAATTTTGACTAAAGAATGGATGCAGACCTGCCTCTGTTGCTCTTTGCAGCAAGAATACAGCTTCTTACTGATGTCAGATTTTGCTGTATTAGCCATCTCTGTTCTGTTTATGGCTTACGGCTGCAGCCCTCTCTTTGTGTACTTGGTGCCTTACGCTCTGAGTGTTGGAGTAAGTCCCCAGCAAGCTGCTTTTCTTATGTCCATACTGGGGGTGATTGACATCGTTGGCAATATCACGTTTGGATGGCTAACCGACAGAAGGTAAAATGTATGACACCACAATTGGTTCCCATCAGGGAACTGTAAGTTTTGCATTTTCTTCATCCCCTTTCCCTGTAGAATACCTAGGTCTGCATAATGTTAACAAGTTTTCAATGTCTGAAGGCAATGCCCTTGCTGGTTCTTCTAGTCGGAGGGTGGCAAACTTTTTCTGTAAAGGGTCACACAGTAAACTTTTTGGCTCTGTGGGTCATCTGATCACAACTCCCCAGCTCTGGAGGTGTGGCCCAAAAGCAGCCACAGACAATACATGAACAAATGGAAGTGGCTACGTTTCAATAAGGCTTTATTTTTAGACACTGAAATTTGAATTTTTCATATAATTTTGACAAGTTACAAAATATTGTTCTTTAGATTTTTTCCCCCAACTGTTCAAAATGCAAAAGCCATTTTTAGTCCACAGGTAGTGCAAAGCAGGTGGGGGATTGGAAATGACTTCACATCCACAGGGGCCATAGTTTGCTGACCCCTGCTCTAGATGGTTTAGGATGGTGGGAATCTCTAAATTTTCAAACACTAGGGCAACGGTAAGTTCTGGTAATAGATTTAATTTCACCCTAAGTCAAGTTAGTCCTCAGGTAAGACCATTTATGGCTGGATGCCATGGTTCTAGTTTCTTTTGATCCACTGCAGAGATGGGCTGGCAGCAGAGAGAGGAGGCAAATCCAGTCTAGGAGGAGGATCAGGTGCAGTAATAACACCTTATCTGAAGCCACATATTTATGTTCGACAGTGCAAATAGCAAATCCTTACATTATAATTTTTGGATTAGAACACCAAAGTTATCAGAACTCTACTGAGTAGTTTTTTCAGCTAATGCTTATCAGTTTGAATTGAAGACAGCACGCTACTCCTATTCTCCTAAATGATGTACTTTTCACATTTGACCTATGACCTGCGAGAGCTATTACCCTGTAGCTTCTCGCACATTATGTCTTTGGTAATTAATAAGGATCCAGCTGCCATTCTGCAGTGTTATGAATATAATACTTAGGGTTAATTCCACATTTTTAATGGTTAAGGAAAAGGGGGAGAGCAGGGGCTATTTGTTTTTACAATCAAATATCTCAACAAGAAGCAGCCTGGTATAGGTCTGGTAGAGGGATCTCTTGTCTGATATATACAACATCCAAGTTCTTGTGTCAGCTCTGCCCCTTATTATCTTTGGGACCTGGGAAAATCACCCAACCGTCCTGTCCTCAAGGGTCTTCATCTGTAAAATGGGTCAGTGCAATATTTGCCTATAAGCCTCACAGCAATCTGTGAGGCTCACATGAGGCCCTGGGTGGAAAAACATCTGTAAAGCATACATTGCTGGTGCTGATATTATATAGAGTCTTTGAAATAATTCATATCATAGATGGGTTTGGAGCTACAGAGAGAAAATATTAATGGAAGTACCACTGGAGAGGTCCTGAAATAAGACTTGGTCCTAGTGCAAGACCTCCATAGTCTCTGGCAAATCATTTTAATGTCTTCATACTACATCTTTGTGTAACCACTTGGGTTATTGATTAAGCATACATTTTGTGCCAGATACCCATGGATAACATCTGAAAGCATCTAATATGGTAGACTCCTAGAAAATATTAGTATCTTGAAACTCTACATGTTATTTTATGACTATCTTTGGAGTAATCCTACGAGATAGGTAACTTTTCCCTTTTATTGCCAAAGAAATTGAGGATAGAATTAGGCAGTTAGTAGGTGATAGAACTGGATTCAAACTTCTTTCGAATTTTAGAGCATATATTATTTTCTACCACACCAAGCTTCCTGGGGAGATATATTCTTACATTTGCATATGCCAACAGAAAGACAGGAATATACCTGAAACTAATAAGAAATATACTGAATGTCAACTGTAATTGAAAAATAAAGTAAGAAAGCTGGAAGGACAACATAGATAATGCACGGTGGGGAAGCCATCTCTATAAATGACTGTAGTGCTTGCTGCTGTGTGGCCTGGCCCTAAAGCTCTTTGATAGAATCTGTGCGCACCACACTCATTCTTGTTCTTCACGTCCACAGGTGTCTGAAGAATTACCGATATGTTTGCTACCTCTTTGCCGTGGGACTAGATGGGCTCTGCTATCTTTGCCTCCCACTACTTCAGACTCTGCCCCTGCTCGTGCCTTTCTCTTGTACCTTTGGCTACTTTGATGGTGCCTATGTGACTCTGATCCCAGTAGTGACTGCAGAAATAGTGGGGACCTCCTTTCTGTCGTCGGCCCTTGGTGTGGTGTACTTTCTTCATGCAGTGCCCTACTTGGTGAGCCCACCCATTGCAGGTAAGTTTCCAGAGAGAACCCCCCACCACCTCTTCTCTTTGTTGTATTGATGTGAAAATAGTGAACTCAGACACAGAAAGTGAGGATGGGAAGTAGGTTGGGGAAGAGTACAAGAGAAAGGGATGCAGGAGCCACCAAACATCATGATGTCACGTCAACCCTTGTTTTGTAACCTGCTAACCAAGTAGGAACCTTCGCCTCCTTCGAAAGAAAATGTCCCAAATTAGGGTCTTGGTTCCATTCTGCACTAATGATGAGAGCAATGGAATGGAGCAGGTGTTCAGACTTATGTATCAACTTGGGCACAAGTCTGGCAGGAGTACAGTGTTCTAACAGGAGATGGGTGGTGAGGCTGAAATAAGTCACAGTGGAGTGTCATGAGTGCCAGCCAAAGGGGCCGGGGCCCTGTGTTCTTTAGAGACCATGGGTAGTTTTACAGTTTTTGTGCAGAGGGGTAATATGGTAAGTATTTTAGAAAATGTGATCAAGCGTTGATCTGGTCATTCAGGAGAGAAGCAGTTAGGATTCCATTCTCACAGTTCAGGAGCAAACTGATAAAGGCCTAAACTGGGGTCACCACAGCACAGACAAAGATGAGCTCTGGGGGCAAGGAGGAAGTTTTCTAAACAACAACAGCAGCAATAACAAATCAACTGAATTTAGCATATGAGGGTGAAGCACAAAGAAGTCCCAAATTACTTAGAAAATAATGGCATGGTTAAAAGAAATAAGGAAGTTGAAGAAAGTGGCCTTGCCAGAAAAAAGAAATTTAATATTAGACATATTGAGATATATGAAATATCCAATAAAATGACCAATAGAGCTTTTTAGGGATGAAATCTAAGCTTGTAGAGAGAGGCCAGACTTGACATATAGATTAGGAAGTCCTCAGATAAAGCATCCAGAATATTTTGCAAACTGTAAAGTGCTGTACAAATTTACAGGGTGATGAAACAAGTGATTCAATAAAATATGTATTGCTTGTGGACACTACCACTGTGCTCCGCACTGTTGCTATAGCAACAAATGAGCCAGAACCTGTTCCTCCTTCCTGGAGTATGTGGTCTAGACCAGGGTCTCTCAGATTGAGGTCCTGGGGCCATCTGCACTAGAATCTCCTGGTGCCATTGTGAAAAACGCAGATTCCTTGACCCTCCCTTTGTGATCTGCATCTTTGGGGGTGAGTTTCAGGAATCTAAAGTCTCAACCAGCTTTCCTGTGATGCTCAGTCTGACTTGACTGAGACTAATCAGTCCAGATTATTACCTGCCTAAATTAAAACCAAAGGTCTCTGAAGACAGGCAAAAAGGAAATGAGCCAAACATCTGCCTAGAAGGAAAGAAGAGAATCTTTAAAGGAAGGCAGCATTTTGCTGCTGTTGCGAATAGATAATTTAGGGTTACCTCCAAATCCCAGCAATTGCTAAAGCAGCAGACAAGGGGACTCTGGTTGTTTGATGGCTGCGGATGAAAATTCCTGGTCAGTTTAAACTCCATGATACAGGACTATATGTTTCATGCTGCTTCTATTGAAAATTGCCCCCAAAATGTTCTTGCCTCCTCCCGTCATAGCCAATTTTTGTTTGCTAACCCTTAGGAGCAGTGTGATCCTGTTAAAAAGTCATGAGACGTGAGATGGAATTGGGATTCCTAGATCCTTTTTTCAGTCTAGGGTGCTTATTTGGCCAATCAGGCATTGGACTCATTGTCATCTACTAGAGGATTAGCGTGTGAGGTCTTATTGTAATACTCCTCATACTTAATTACCTTTAAAATGACAACTCTCTACTCAGTCTCTTCTGTTTGGTGCTACAGAAATGCACAAGTAAATCACAAGATAACTAGAATATGTGAGAGTACTTTGGATAGCAGGAAAGTTTGTGAGGCTTATAACAATTTCTACATGTCATTTTTGACTAATGGATTTGAAGTGGGTGAGAGGAGACACCATATATATATATACTTCTCAGGTGGATTTTCTTGGCATGTATGTAAAGTCTAGAGAAATTTAACTTTTTTAATCACAAAACAATTGCCTGCCAAAGTCTCATTTTACCCCATTGCTTCTCTGATCATTGCAGCCCATATTTTGCATAACATATGCCCTGGTTCTCCTCAAAATTTACAGCTGGAATAGATGTTGAGATCGATCTGTTCTAACAAGAGATTTTTTTTAAAGCTGTGATAGCAGAATTATGCTTTCTGAAATTTGTATTTGCAACTTCTAAAATGGCCCAAAGTTCTGGTTTTCAAACTGGATGGGATACGATGATTGGAACCAATTGAAAATCTGGATTCTGCTTTATCCAGAGCGTGTATTGAAGACACATTGTAGGGGTGCTGGGAGTCCTATCAGCATTTTGTATGATTAGTTTCTCCTAACACCCTACATAATTGATCCCAACATCAGTAATTTGAATGATGCTACTTCTATCTTTCTAGCATATTTTATGGGATTAATAATAATAAATAATATCTATTTTGTGATTACTAAGAACGTGGCCCTCTTCCAGGCACTTTACATAATAACAACCATCTATTTTGGAAGTTTCCCTAGAAAATTTAATGCATTTTTTCAGTTGCACAATATTTTAGGGTATCTGCTTTTTCTGTCAAGATTACAGTGGCGGCGTAGCAATCCATTGCTATCACCCTTACAGATTATTAGATCTCAGAGTGGGTAACTGAATTTTCAACTCAACGATGTGATTTTGCTGTTGCTTGTTACAGGGTGGCTGGTAGACACGACGGGCAGCTACACCGCAGCGTTTCTTCTCTGTGGATTTTCCATGATATTTAGTTCTCTGCTGCTTGGGTTTGCGAGACTTGTAAAGAAGATGAAAAAACCCCAGCTGCGGCTCCTTGCCAAAGAATCTGATCCCAAGCTGCAGCTGTGGACCAATGGATCGGTGGCTTATTCTGTAGCAAGTGAATTAGGACAGAAAGACAGGGAATCTGTGGCTCTTGCCGTGCCTGGTTACAACCCCACGTGACCAATGGCCTTGAGCCTGGGAATCTGCAGGGCTGAGAGAGGCAGGACCACTGGATTGTATATGTTGCTAAGGCATTTTATTTTGGCAGAAGCATTGCCTTCCAAGGAAATGATTATTGTTGTTTTGTGAACATATTTATACGGGGAAAGAGCAAATAACCAAGCAAGCTGGACTGGCTGAGTTTCCTCATGTGGGATTTGTATTCACAATGGAACTCACATCTTTCGGGCAGTGAGCATCACTCCATGGAGAACTTTACAACAGAGCTGACATAATTAGCTATAATTAGGGGTAATTTCAAGGTATGACCAAAGCAGATGACACTGGGCAGCAGCTTTGTCTCAAACTCTCTGTCCCTTCTTCTTTCCCTTTTAGTTAGAAAGGTAAAGGGAAATATTGATTGATAGGTAGGTTTGCTTACTTCAAGCTGTTCGGAGAAGGGGGTCAGCTTAGGTGTGGTAGTGGAAGGTGAAGATAACAAAATTTTTCACAGTGGAGCTTCTCATTAGGGTTTTAAACAGGGCTGTTGAAGAATAGATTGTTCAAAAGGCAGTGATTTATACAGAATAGAAGTCTCAGAATGGACTGTCTCCCCTCCCCTCTCCCGCCCCTCCTCCTTAGCTACCCCTGGCTTTTGGCAATGGGTAGGCACCACTTTGAGAATCCAAAAAATCACGGAACGCCATGGTTGGAAATGATCTTAAGGGTGGCTGGCATGATCTTTTTGGAATTATGAACTGGAAACTGAAAGCTGTTTCCTGTTACCATCACATACAATACTTTGTTCACATTTAGCATAACACACCAAGTTGCAAGGGCAATTTCTACCTGAAATGGAAGACCAACACCTCCTGTTTTTTTCCCTTGGGAAAAAAGCTCTTGTTTAAATTGCAGGCACATTTCTGTGAAGGAATGGAAAACTGTTGGCAGAATTCCAATGGCCAGGAGTTGAATTCTTGAAGCAGCAGGTCTCTGGTGAGAGTTTTCTTTTCAGATCAGACATTCAGGTTCATCATTACCCAAAACAGGACTTGGGGGTTTTGCCTGAAAATACTATTCTAGAGATACTTCTAAAGGTGAGATTCCTTTTTTCCTGTGTTACTTCCTGCTCATCCACTATTCATCTCTTCATGGATAATGATTAGAAACTTGGTGGACCTTTCCAGCAGAGTGATAAGGCATCAGGGGTCAACCTCAGTATCAAAGCACTCCCATAAATTATAGCTTTGGTCAGGGGAGAGAGGAGAAAATTAAGAAGGCTAGTGGTGTGATATTTTCCTGGCCCTGGCCAGGTAGCTCAGTTAGAGCGTTGTCCTGATACACCAAGGTTGTGGGTTCAATCCCTGATCATAGCACATAAGAATCAGCCAACCAATAAATAAGTGGAACAACAAATCAATGTTTCTCTCTCTAAAGAAAAAAAATCAATAAAACTTAAAAAAAAAAAGAAAGCTAGCGGTGTGATATTTTACAATTTACAGAACTTTTTCACACACATTAACAGATTGGATTAGAACAGTTTACTAATTCCCAAGTGTGCTACTTTCCAATGGTCTGGGGTAATTTCCGAGTCTTCAGGTTAAATGAAAAGGGAAGGCATGAGTAGAGGAGAGATGGCCAGATCCCCCAGTCTGTCTCTAACCATTTTAAATGCACAGAATGATAATTTTGAATTGTAAGTTACATTGCACTTGTACATAGGGGCATGTTATACAATTGAAAGGGGATTTTAATTATTTAACACATTTAAATCTGAACTTCAAGGAAATATTTTGACTCTCGTGGCCATTTAATCCACTGTCCTCTGAGAGACCACAAATCCTCTGCCAGAGGCACTGAGAGAGAAAACACAGCAATGAGGAAGATTCTAAGTTGACTAAGCATGTTCAGCAAGAGTCTTTGTTTATACTAGATTATTTCATAAAATTACATATTAATACATTGTTTCCAGAATAAAATACTGGCTTGATTTTTTAAAAGATTTTATTTTTATTTACTTTTAGAAAAAGGGGTAGCAAGGGAGAAAGAGAGGGAGAGAAACATCAATGCTTGTTTGCCCCTTGAGCGCCCCCCACTGGGGACCTGGCCCGCAACCCAGGCGTGTGCCCTGACTGGGAATCAAACCAGCAATGGCCCGGTTCACAGGCCCGCAGTCAACCCCCTGAGCCGCAGCAGCCAGGGCCTGACTCGATTTGGTGGGAGAAAACTAATATTTCTTAGTTGTTTTCCAAAGAAATTTGAATGGTTACTTTTTATCTTTTTACTTAGTTTGAATGTTTAAAATGTTTGAAAATTTAGTTTTGTACTTTGTCATTTGTAATTTTAACAAAACATTTGGAAAATATCTGTAAAAAGTCAAAGTTAAAAATGAAGTTACATATGTTTAGAATAGCACTTTACACTGAATGTCATGTCTTAAGCCTGCAACTCTAAAGATTTTTTGAAATCTAAACTGTTATTAATATTATTATACATATTTTTCCTAGTAATGATTATAGTAAAATTTTATCTGGTCCTGAAATATAATTTCTCTAAAGTATCACAAATATTTATGAAAAATGAGAGATCAGAGCTTTTAAAAATTGTATAAAATATTTGGGATATTTTGACTTTATACATGTGTAACTTTGTATTTTATTTTCCTTTTGGGGGCAGCACTTGTAAAGAACCAGTAGGAAAATGGAGATTTTAGAGACTACCATTGTCATACACAAAATGTTACTATTGTTACGTGTGCCTATAACTTTATTTTAAAATGGAGGGATTCGTGAAAATGATGTGTTTTGTGGAATCAAGAAGACTGTGGTGGGGTGATCCTAGATCTTAAACATGTCTTTATGTCACTGCATCTCTACTCTGCAGTTGATGGAACAGGAGAGCAAAGGAGACTAAGTGCTGTAGATACACTGTACCATTCAGCCTCTTTTTCCGATTGTGATTTCTCTAATAGATCAGAAATTCATACTAATATTTTCTTATTTAAAAGCTTAATAAAATGAGTTTACAGTTATATTTGGAAAAACTTTTTTTCCCCCCGTACAAGGGGCTTGGGTGGGATGGTGAGTGGGCCTGTCTGGATCACACTAAGATGTGGCTGCCATAGAAAGATGTGGTAGCAAGCAATCAAATGCAGGGTCCAGCACAAATAACACCCCTTTTTATTACAAATCTTTTATTACAAAATCATAAGCATGTAATTCTGTAACATAACAATGTCACACTCAAGGACACCATATGACTTTTAGGTGAAATGTTCAAATTAAAACTATAAATTATTACACCCATATTATTACCTTACCAACCACACTCAAACAGGCGTTACTTCTGCTGGACCCTGTAGTTTACAAAAATCAGAACCATTTATTCAGCATTTTCAGTGTGTTAGCTACTGCGCCAATTGCTTCCTATGCATTGTATTATTCAGTCACCATAATAATCTACATCTTCACCATTCTATTCTGTAGGTGTGGAAACTGAGGCACCAGGTCCCACTGAGTGACTCAGCAGCCACTGCACTCCAGTACCTCTAGTGAAACCCTGTAACACTAGGAAGCTATGTGATGCTGAAGGCTGACTCTTTCCCTCCTGCCCACTCACATCGTCTTCTTATGTGGGTTTAAGAAGCCATTTGTAAATCAGGCCCTCTCTTGGACAGATAAAAATCATTTGGATTATGCTGCAATCTTCCAATTAGTATAGATAGGAAGATTCCAGGTTGGAAATTCCCAAGAGTTTTCTCAAGAGTCTGGTTCTTTGTATAAAGGATCCACGGACAAAGAAAACAGGGGTGGGGTGGGATTGAATATGGGAGGTTGGGTGGTGGGCAGGGAGGGGGAGAGTAATGGAGGAAAAATGGGGACAACTGTAATCGAACAACAATAAGGAAAAAAGAGCCTGGTTCTATGGAGACCACTACTTCCAAGATAAGTGATTTAACTTACTGTCTGTTGATCCAGCTTTCTCTTTGGGAACATGTGTGTGTGGGGAGCAGGGAAACAGTTGGGGAACACACTTTGTCACAAAAGGAAGTTCTGCTTTCTGCAGCCTTCTCTGCAGGAGCTGAGTTCTTTCTGAAGCACCTGCACCATTGCCCAGTGATGATGAAGATGGTAATGTCAACTTGGTACTCACCTTAGTGGTCCCAATAGGTATAATTCTGAAATTGTTTATGGAAATGAAATAGAGTGAATTCAATGTAGATATCTCAGTTTCTCTTCTCATACTTCAAAGTTTAAGTCTTAAAAGACAAAAACTCTACCAAGCCATAGATTTTTACACCTGTTGCCAAAGCTGCTACCTGATGGAGACCTGATGTAAAAATGATACAACTGTGTTCAAACCAGACAAACAGGCTGAATTAAATAGCTCTATTGTGCTCCAGTGGAGTGGGCGGCTTGGGGATGGGCACTGCTCACAAGGAGCCCTGAACACTGGGAAGAGATGGAACACGTGTGCCTCCTGCATGGAAAGATGCAGTTTCAAGTGCAGGCAGACACCACAAGAGCTGTTTTTATTGCACACAAAAACTTCATGCTAGGGTTTGGCTAGGAGCAGAAGTCACGGAGTAGAGTCTTCTGCCCAGTCGATGCTGGTCACTGCCATACGGGCCACTACTGATAATCAGGCAGCATGCTAACCAACCAACCACTACTTGTTAAGCACCTCCTCGGAATCTGCCACCATTTTGTATGTGGTGGGGAATTCAAAAGACACACAGTGCCTGCTCCACAATCTCAAGTTTACTGCCTAATTGGTAAATTGAAACTAACACAGGTGAGAGCAACACCAAGCATTATTAAATGCTGAGGCTGAGAGCAGCGCATACTCCGGGGATTAGGAGAGGAAGGAGTCATCATGCACTGAAGGAGATCTGAGGAACCTAGGCCAGGTATGGAAATCAGACTCTACTCTTTTTAGGGGAAGAAGCTGGGATGAAGGCAAAAGGATGTGGGGCTGCCACTTTATGTTCCAGCTTTCTGAGGTTCCAGCTGATACCTGAGGTCAGTGCAGAACGAAATACAAGTTGGCACTAAGAAATGTTCTGGTGAGGGGAGCCAAAGGATGTCTGGGACTTTTGGGATGGCTGGGATTTGGGGGTTGCACTTGGCTTCTCTGAATTGAAAATGGGAATTTTCAGGATATGGTGTTATACTTCAATGAATATTCACCTTTCAACTCTAAAAAGGGACCACGTGTAAGTTTTCTTTCTGTTTTTTTGGTGTGCTTGTTCTTTTTTTTTTAAGATTTTATTTTACTTTTTAGAGAGGCGGGGAGGGAGGGAGAATGAGAGGGAGCAAAACATCAATGTGCAAGAGATACAAAGAAATACATAGATGAGTTGCCTCTCTCACGCCCCCAACTGGGGACCTGGCCCACAACCCAGGCATGTGCCCTGACTGGGAATCAAACTAGTGACCTTTTGGTTTGCAGGTCGACACTCACTCCACTGAGCCACATCAGCCATGGCTGTTCTTTATTTTTTATTTAAGTATAGTTGGTATACAGTCTTACATTGGTTATATTAGTTTCAGGTGTACAATATACTCAGATTACAATATAGTAATTTGACAGTTTTGTACCTTACAATGGATCACCCCACTAATTCTAGTAATCATCTATCACCGTGTGAACTGATCACAATATCACTACATTCCTCTTCCCCTTTTCACCCCTCCCCCTGCTCCTCCCTTCTGGTAACCATCTCTTTGGTCTCTGTTTCTGTAAGTCTTTTTTATTTTGTTTGGTTGGTTGTTTATTAAGATTCCCCATATAAGTGAAACCACACGATATTTGCCTTCTTCTGCCTGACTTATTTCACTTAGCATAATACCTTCTCGATCCATCCATGTTATTGCAAATGGCAAGATTTCATTCTTTTTTATTGCCATGTAGTATTTCACTGATCTTACATTGTGTATGTATCACATCTTTATCCATTTACCTATCATTGGACACAGGTTGCTTCCATATCTTGGCTGTTGTAAATAATGTTGTAATATACATGGGCGCATATAATTTTTCAAATTAGTTTTTTTTTGTTTTCTGTGAGTAAATACGGGGAAGTGGAATTGCTGGGTCATATGGCATATCTATTTTTAGTTTTTTAAGAAATCTCCATACTGTTTTCCACAGTGGCTGTACCAGTCTGCATTCCCAGCAACAGTGCACTAGGGTTCCCTTTTCTCTCCATCCTCTCCAACACTTGTTGACTTTTTAGTAACAGCCATTCAGACTGGTGGTATTTCACTGTGGTTTTGATTTATTTTTCTCTGATTTGTGATATTGAGCAAGTTTTCTCTTGGTAAAGGTCCCGAACTTCAGGAAAGTTTCTTCTTTTCTTTATTGACATGTTACGCAGCACTGCCATCTGCTGGAATTAGTGAGACCACCTCCCAAAGGTCAGCGGTGCCTCCAGTTACAGTTCAACTGGCCAGGGCCAGCCTGACAACAAACATTCGAGTTTGCTGTTGTTTCCTCTCCTTCTTGTACCCAGCCCACATTTATCCTCTTCCTCTTGCAAGTAAAAACATGGGAATAAAGATGCTGTGTGGTGTTTTTTAGTAGCTTGCCCAGGTCATTGCTCTCCATGGAGTATCAAAGTTAGTATAATGATGATTTTGTCAACTGTCTATGAATAACCATTGGTAAAATTTAATGGAAAAAAATTTTGAGCCCTCTCTCTTCCTTGGGAACCCAGATTGCCATTTTGGGTCACATTCTTGGCCTCCTACTTACTACTGTGTTAATTGATTTGAGTTGATAAAGGATTCAGTTAAAGGGTAACACACAGAATCTCAAACACATGTCAGAATTCAAATTTTGAGAAATGTTGAAACAAAATGATATAGGGGAATATATTCTGTGTCAATTTGGAAGCATAAAACATCATTCTTATACTGTACACAAATTATGGCATATTTAGTGATTGAATTTACTTTAAAATGTGTAATTCCTGTGAAATTGCGAGGAGATTGTTATTTATAACAATTCCCTTCAAAGGAGAGTATATCATGTTAAAAGACCTTTTTGTTGAACTAAGCAATTTGATGAATTTGGTTGTATACAGGTAGGTCTGTGGCTGAGGGTAAGAGTTAGAACTGAATTGTTCTGTTTAAAAAGAACAGGAACTCGTTTTTATTTCAGAAGAAAAGAACAGATATGAAAAGCGGTAAGGCCTAGAGTCATGGAAAGAGGCAGGAACATAAAAATGTTTAAGGGCCTTACCTTTCCTTCCTTCCTTCCTTCCTTCCTTCCTTCCTTCCTTCCTTCCTTCCTTCCCTTTCCTCTTCCTCTTTCCATGTGCGCACTCTTCCAAAAGAAAAATAGGAATTATCTAACAAAATTTAAGTTGTATATTCTTCTCTCCTGAAATCTCAGTAAAGGGTTTTTATACACACATTACACGTGATTTTATTCTGAGGTTTTGGTGCGATTGAAGCGTGAAGTTGCTGGAGTCAATGTGGTATGTAAGATGGAAAAAGAGGTGAAGCTACTCTTAAACTAAATTAATATTCAGTGGAACTCGGGGCTCAGAGGCACTTTCCAAAGTCCCTGACCTGGAAGCTCAAGGCAAGCCCAGGGGATGTGAAGAGGCAGGTGATTGCAGCCTACCTGTGGTTGTCATGTGCAGCACGGCACTCTTCATCTTTGCCTTCCTGTGCTGCTCTCCAGCCTGGGTGAAGGTTCCGATTCTGGATGGTGTGTGCATGGGAGATGTATCCTTCCCCCTAAAGAAAATGGTCTGGGTGTCCTGGCTTCTAATTGTTTACTGGTTCCTCAGCCTTCCAAAGTAGGTTTGAGAAATATATTCCAAATCTCTGATTTCCGACACCCAACTCTTGAGATAAGCCTCTTCCTTAGATTGAGCCCCTGATTGCTTAGGCCATTCTCTCCAGGGGTTGCAAAGCAGCTTTAATCCCAGCATCAAGGGTCAGCTGATGTGCACGACTAGCTCCCTTTCATATTCCTACCCAGGGAGTTTTAGGACTCTATGTAAAAGTGTTGGGTGATCTGTGATTGCAGGGTATCTGAGCTGTGTGATCCTTTGTAGCATTCTCCTAAAGTTCTATAAAGATTGATCCTATCTTTCCACATCCTACATTCAAAATTTTAAGACTATTTAGAAAATATTATATAGAGGCTAAATGCTAGATTTTAGCACCAGGGTCCAGGGTTTGAATATTTTCCTGCTTCTTATTAGCTGTGTGTCTTAGTCTAAAATCCAGTTTACTGCTATGCGAAAGGAAATAATAAAAATGCATCTTTTGTAATGCAGGACTTTTGTAAGAATTTTGTTTAATATATGTAATGAAGTTAGTACACCTGGTATGTATATTATGTACTATGTAAGAATTAGCTATGCTTATTCACGTGTCACTAGGATCTATAGATGTAGCTGAACTAGCATGTCCTCTCTCTAAGGGCTCTGCTTCAATCTGGTGGTGAGTTCCCTCTGCATACGTATCTGGTGGTCTACAAAGCCCCTTCTGAATTCTTACCTGCCCCCCTCTTTCTTTACCCTCTCCCTCTTGCCCTCTGATATAGGAACGGCTCTTCCTGAAAGACAAAAGGCCAGTGAGTTCGGTGTTCAGTCCAAGTGCCAGCAATCGGTGCTTGTCCTTCAGAGTTTATCCCTGAGGCACCTGAGCGCTCCCAGGAGTGCACATCTCACCTTCATTATTTTGTTGCTTGCTCTGCCTACATGCCACCGTGAACACAGATGTTCGGAATTCTAGTTCACCACTTACAGGGGAACCCTAGGTTCAGGGCAGACATGAGAATGCTTGCAATCTGTGCGTCTTCTGAGTAATTAGATGCTGTTTTTAAAATTCACTTGAAGTGAAGCACAACACAATGCTGAATGAACAAATTTTTCTCTGAAACTGCCGGAGAAGGTAGAAGTTTGGTTTGGGGAAGGATAAAGTGCATGGGGATAGCTTGTCCACAGGAAAAGAAAATAAGCTAACGAGACGAAATCACATCTCAATAATCCAGAGAACCTTGGCTGAGAAGAGAATGGGAGAGGAACGAGAGATTACGGTCCTGGGAGAGAAGCAGGAGAGAGGAGAATGGAGAGTGTGACAGCCAAAAGTTAAGTAACAGAAGCTTGTGGCTGTTAAATATAAACTAGCTCTGTTGTTCTGTGGGGAAGGAATAAGGGAGAAAGGTCATGTTTTTGGGAGGATGCTATCCCATCCTGCAAAAGGTGCCTGTGGTGTGCTTGTAATGCTCTTTCTTCATCTCTTTAATGTAGACTCTATTGATTTCCCGCTAAGTGAGGATTAATTATTGAATTTAAAGAACTCATCCCAGTTCCTTCCATTTTTTACTGACATGGTTCAGCTTTTACTTTGTAAATAACAGAATTAATGAATAACACATAAAACTTTACCAAGTTTTAACTATATCTCTTGACTTCCCTTTTTGTTAAGATGAGGTATTTTTCGGTCTCTAGCATTCCCCTAACCTTTCTCCCTTTTCTTTTCCAGCTCAAATATTATCAAAGTTGGAAAGATTTATGTTCTGTTCTTTAACCATAATTACTGATCCAAAAAGCTGAAAAACAATAAATGGCATTTATAATATGTAAAGATTATTTAACTTACATCCAATGAATCATGTAATTACATTTCTTTCACTAGGTAAGTTAATTTGACCTCCAAAAGCAGACACCGAAATAGCGTTAATTATAAGAGATTTATTAGGACAACAACACCTGTGAGAGAAAATGGAAGGGGGCAGGGAGAGGCTCAGGGAGCCATCAGATTGTGATGCAGGACAGAGAGAAGGAAGAAGTTAGGTGGAAGCATCTTAGACCACAATGGCATTGTGAGGAAAATATAGCAAGCTTAGAGGGGAGTCCTAGAGCCCAAGTCACCTGACAGAGCAGTGCTGCCTCTCCCGGGTCAGGGCCTGAATTCATATCCCTGCCATGCTGGGAAGACTGGCCTCAGAGCAAGTGCAATGATGGATGTCAGCGGGTGGCAGGCAGGACCCTCAGTCAGTTATAATCCTTGTTGCTGGAGATCTGAGAGGTGCTTCTCATGGCCATCCACGTTAGGGTTACAAATGATTATCCTTGAACTACTCAAAGGAGACTACTCTAATTTTCCAGGCCAATGAATTCATTTCTTATAATCCACTGATTACAAAAAGAACATGCCACATTTCAATGTTTTATGTTTCTGTCATGTTCTTTAATCTCAATAAGCACATTTTGTAGAAGAACCACCCTTGGGCCTGCTGTGTCATGGTTGATGTCATGTCGGCATAAGCACATCATAAAACTGTCGATTAAGGTTTAATTGGTGTAACAAATATTACTGATTATAGGTAGAAACTGTCAAATAGGAAGGAGTGACTCTGAACCAGAAGAAAGTAGTTACTTGTGAAGTCTTAAGCCACATCACTAACCTGGGCCCCAACTTTTTTATTAAAGTTGCCTAGAGCAGGTATTTTCTCGGGGTTCTCCTGGCTCTACGCAGTTTTTCTTAAACTGAGGTAATCTTCACAGACTCAGTCTGGAAAGGAGCAGTGACTGTTTATATTTGGAACTCTGGCAGATGGCATATGATCAACTGCTAAGGCTAGTTCTGCACCCGGAGAGTACAGAAAACAGGCTGAAGAGCCCCATTACTCTGAAGGCGGTTTTCCTGCTAGCTGTCTCACTTGCTGAAAGGACTTCTGTCAGCTCTTGTGGGGCTGGTGGTATAGCTTTGCTGTTCAACAAAACAGTTTCCAAGGTCACCGTGGAAATTCAGGCAAGAGGCACTCACTCCTCTGTAACAGAAGGGTGAAATTACCTCAAAGGGCAACTGCAACCACTTCCCTGGGCATATTTTTGGTTTGTCTAAAAAAGATTAGATCTCCGAGGTCCCTAAAGACAGACTAAAATACCTAAACTTCAGGCCATAAATCTTCAGCTGAATGGAGGAACACATTTCTAAGACTAAGGACTATCTAAAGATGAAATGATCATTTATGAAGATAATTCAAGCCATCAAAACTTGATGTTTTGATGGTTAATTGATAAAAGTAAA
>VMDR010015706.1:0-21997 GCA_007922815.1 Macrotus californicus | reverse complement strand
AAGCCTCTCCTCGTTTTTTCGAATTCTTGTTTCTCCATTGTGTTCTGGTTGAATGTTTCTTTCTTTCTTCTGGTCCACACCATTGATTTGAGTCCCGTTTTTCTTCCCATCGCTGTTGGTTCCCTGTGCATTTTCCTTCATTTCCCTTATTGTGTCCTTCATTTTCTCATCTAATTTGCGACCAAATTCAACCAAGTCTGTGAGCATCCTGATTACCAGTGTTTTGAACTGTGCATCTGATAGGTTGGCTATCTCTTCATCGCTTAGTTGTATTTTTTTCTGGAGCTTTGATCTGTTCTTTCATTTGGGGCATTTTTGTTGTCTTGGCGTGCCTGTTACGTAGTAAGGGGCGGAGCCTTAGGTGTTCACCAGGGCAGGGCGGCCACGTCGCTGCGTTGTGACGCTGTTTGTGGGGGAGGGGTCCGAGAGGGAACAATGGCGGCCGCTCCGCTCCCTGCTGGTTACCAGTCACTTTCCGCACTACCCACAGTCCAACGGGGCACCTCTGGTGCTGGCTCCGGTGCCGATCCCCGGTGGGAGGGCTGTGTATGCTCCAGGACCCTGTGGGTCTCTCCAACGAGCTCTCCCGTGAGGCCGGGAGTTTCTCCCGCTGCTGCCGCCTCAACCCCCACAGGAGTTTTCAATCAGAGGCTTTGAGGCTTCACCTCCCCAAGCAGGAACTCTGGGTTGTGGGGTTTGTCTCACTCCCCAGTTGTTCCTCCCCGTTTATCCTCACGAGGGAGAGGGACGCCCGGTCCGCAGCCGCCACCTCTCCTGGCCAGCCGTGCCTTTCCCGGATCTGCCAGCCACCGCCCCGCCGCGCGAGTCCTCTTCGCCCCTCCTACCGGTCTGGATGTAAGTTTCTTAGTTTCTTGGTTGTCGGACTTCCATATGGTTCGATTTTCTGTTAGTTCTGGTTGTTTTTTGTTTTAAAATTTGTTGTTGTCCTTCTTTTGGTTGTGAGAGAAGGCACAGTGTGTCTACCTATGCCTCCATCTTGGCCGGAAGTCTGACTCATTCTTTTGTCTCCATTTTCCCCTTTAAAGACCCCAGTGGTTACATTGGGCCCATCCATATAATCTTGGATAATGTTCTCCTTTAAGGCCAACTGATTAGCACCTTGTTTCACTCTGCAATCTTCATTTAACTTTGCTTTGAAACCTAACATATTCACAGCTTCCAGGGATTATGATGTGGACAGCTTTGGGGGTCCATTGGCTTACTTGTCACGCAGGATAATTCCAATTCTGAAAGGGAATGGCTCATGAACTTAGACCAGCTGGAATAAATCATCCCCACATGCTCGACTGATGGCTAAGACATAAGCTTTCATTCCTTCATTGATTTACTCATTCATTCATTCTTTAAATATGTAGTAGACAGTGGTGAGTTCCTGTTGTGGTCTAGGTATCGATACTTGAGATATAATGGTAAACAGGATAGCCAAGGTCTAGTACAGGAAATGATATTTAAATACAGAAAATACAAGTGTCTTGGGTCCTTATTTCCTACACTTAGAGACCATGTACTTCATGCATTATCTGTAATGCTCACTATAAACTTGCATAGTAGGTACTATTAGTGTTATGTTGCAGATGTGAAAACTAAGCCTCATAAAGATTAAGTAACAATAATAGCCCTTATTCTATGGAATAATGAGATTGGTTCTATACTGAAGCATTAGAATGGCCATCTTTCCTTTAAGCATTAGACTAATTTATTACTCTCTTCCAAGTCTAATTTTCTTTTTGAAGGAAAAAAAAAAAAAACAGAGGGAACATGATTCAGCCTCTATTGTTGTGACCTGCACAAAGCCCTGTGAGTGTTTAACTCTATGGCTTGTTTTCTGTCGGAACCAGGAGAGCACCATGTTCTCTGTGGAACTCCAGGCAGCATTAATTTTATTGGCATAATAGGACTCCCAGCATGCAGCCACTGTGTTGCCATTGGCAACACAGTAGCTCATCCGGGTACCAAAGTAGGTTGGACATGAGGGTCTGGTGTCTTCTGGATCTGAGCAATGAAGGATCATGGCTATCATCTACTTGTTTGTTGCTCTTCAGAAGGGTCAGCAAGAGAAACCAGACAGTACTCTTAGTTTCCTCCTTTCCATGCTAGGCCTGGCAGACCCACTTGGGGTACTTCACCATGAATCTGTGAGTCAGTTAACTCTCACAGGGAACCAGGTTGTTCCTTCAATGCTTGTGGATGCTGGCAATCCATCTAATAGATGAGAAATGACTAGTCTGGGAACCATTGCCTGTATTCTCATCACACACAGACATTGACTCTCGTTCACGGGGGAAGCAGAGTATCGTGAACACCTGATTTTGCTGCTGATCATGGCATCAGGTTTCCCCAGTGAACTCTGGCTCCAGGTTGGTCCCCAAAGGCCTCAGTGGCTAGTCACTACCACACTGGGTAGTGCGGATTAAAGAACATTTCCTTCATCACAGAAAATTCATTGAGCAGCACTGCTCTAGGGAATTGAGAAAATATCTAAAGGAGTTCTGGAAGATCTCTGTCAGGTTAGGAGTAGGGTCAGTAGCCTATATCTAGAACATCAGAACTAAGGCAGACTCTGTGTGTATACTGGTAGCTCTGTTCTACCCTTAGTGGTCACAAGGTAGATAATGAAAGATTCAGAGACAGGCTTTCACTCAATCTGTTCCGATACTGATATGTGGAGAGTTGGTGGGGGGGGGGAATTCTAAGGGTCATATGGTTAGTATTTAGGGGACCACCTGCCCCTCTATGTGAGATCTGTCTCCAGGAGAACGTAGGGGTAACTGTGGGCTATTTTAGCAAAGTGAAGCTCTGTCACTTCACCTGTGGCCCAGATTAGGGATTAATACTTATAATTATATAGGGCACATAATAAATCAGTCAAATGTGTCAAATCAGAAATGATTGCTCTGCTTTAAGATAATTTTCAAGTCATATCTAAGCATCTACTTCTAAACTAATAAGGTATCCTTATCATTTGCCCATTAATAAAGATTTTTAAAGGACTTCAACTTCCTTTCTAGTGGAAGTTGATCTTTTTGTTGTGATCTCAGTTATGCAGAGGTACTTTATATCCTACCATTTTCAAAATCATCCTGTAGGGGAGGATGGGCAAGTATTGTGATCTGCAGTGAACAGGTGAGGGAGATAGGGTGATGGGGTCTTTATGTTTCTGTCCAAACAGGTGAGCAGGGCACAATTCCACATCTACTGGCTCCTCATCTTAGGGTATTTCAAACAGACTATAAAAGAAGGGCAGCTTCATTTATTTAAGAAATAAATCTATACTCTTCCCCCCTATTGTTTAGAAGGCTTACCCTCTCAACAGTTCATATTAATGAGGCTTTATTGCTCTCAAAAATGATGTCAATTCATGAAGAATTTGAGAGAATCTAGTAGACAGTTTGCGAGCTCATTTAATGCACACTTGTCCATTTTTGTCTCACCATTAAGGTAATAGGAGGTAATGATAGTTGCTGTTTAATCACCTGTTAAAGACAGAGTGCTAACCAAATGTAGGCGCCTAAAATGGATCTTACTTCACTTACTACCAGGAAACACGCATAGTTTCTGTCTCTGCTTTCGGCTGTTCAAGTGAACTGGAGTGTTATTGATGGTCCATGAGCAATCCAGTGTGATAGATGCCAACAAACACGCATGGAGTGAACGGTCTTGCTCTAGTCTTCAAATCGAGATCAATGACTATTTTATTTGTTCAGCCCTGCCTCTACCTCCATCATGAGGCAGCTGGAATGATTAATGATCTGTTGGAGGTATTAATGCCTTGTGTTTTGGTCCCCTAATTATAGAAGCAGATTGGAGCCAAGCTTCAGAGTGGGTTTGGGATTGAAAGATATTTAAAAAGCAGGTGATTGGTCCAACACTTCCACTTCTTTCAATTTAACCATAAATCAATTGTGAATGATTTTTCCACTGTAATTTTTCATAGGTTTTGAACTTGGGTAATGAGCATCCCTGTGCCGAAGTGAAACTGTGATTTTCCTAGATCTTATTGGAAAGAAGATGAAGATTTATGAAGGGGATTAGAAGGAAATATATTGCATTTCTCCTTATCCTCTGCTGGGTTTTCCTCCCTCCTTCCATGTACTTCAACCCTGATAAGTCTCAACTTTCGTGCCTGGCGTACAGTGTGGGGAAATGGGAAAGCTCCAGTGTGCCTTGACCTACTTTCCGGAGGCTGTACAATTACAAGGAAGAAGTTGATACTATATAAAATAGTACTACATTCCACACTGAAGGGCACATATGGAGAAGCAAAGGGTGCATTTGCCTGAGCAGCACCAATTCTTTTACTTATTCGCCGAATGTGTTGACTTCAGATTTTTTCAACAATATGGGGCAGCTCAGGGTGTTGCTCGCCTCTCAGAAGCTGCCATGGTGGCTGTGAAAAGAACTTCTTAAAGGAGCCCCTGGTGAAAGGAGAGGCTTAAATGGGAATCACTTTGACACATTTTCTTTCCCTAACCAGGACCGCAGCTTATCCCACCATGGGGAATGGGATATCCATGTGCCTGATGAAAACCTGGCTTTCACGTTGTGGAATAGCATGGGTTTCTTTATGTTTGTATACAATTTTTTTAAAGGATTTTAAGACTGGCAGCAAAGAGCTTGTTAAAACAGATACTTTACTGAAACTCAAATGCAACAAGTGCTCACGTTTACCTTTAAGCCATAGCACATGGAAAGTTCCACCAGGGCTTTTTAGATACTTCATTTCTCTGTAGCTGCGAGACTGTTTGGAATTTTATGTATTAGAACAATACATTACATTTTTTAATGTCTATGAACTGTAAGTATCATACATTAACAGATTTGTATTCCAATTCTATGAATATTTGGAAGGAATGATTCTCTTTCCTCCTTCCTGACTGCCTTTCTTCCTAAAATATCTATTGATTCATTATTATGTATCAAAACACCAAGCTACTCCTAGGTGGCCAGGTGATGGGAGAGGAAGATGATTCTGAAAATAAATCAGATTCAGTCCTTGTCCTCAAAGACCTCACACTCTTGGGTGTTAGGTAGCTGACAAAGGCTTTGGGAAACCCTGGGAACCAGGGTTGAGTGCCTTAGAGACAGGAATGAGAGCTTCCAGGAGATGTCCTCAACCCCAGGCTTGCCCTGGGGGAAGCCGCACTGCTGCTGGTTCCCAATATTGGGCAAGGTCCTCTGCCATCACTGCCACCGAAGGAGAAATCCCCTTAATACCATGCTTTCAAGAGGAGCCGATCTCCCCAAGAGCATCAGTGAACTCATGTTGCCTTCTTGCTCATTCCAGACCTCTTGAGGGTACATCAGCTTGACAAAACCTAGGCCACATCAGCTATCTTGACTGCAAAGAAGTTTGGGAAATGTAGTTTTTATTTTAGATTTCCTGGTTCTGCCACATGGGAAGTTCTACTAGATTGGTTGGAATATGTATGGAGGAAATAAATCAATAGTAGCCACCATGGGGAGACAGACAGGTTAGGAGATAACCACAATAAGTTGTGTAAATGTCATGCTAGAGTGGATAATAGTACTGTACAGTAGGAACACCTAGTGAAGGGACCTCTCTCGGGGGGAAGAGGGGTGCTCAGGGAAATAGTGGAGGAGAGTACACTTACTAAGCTTGAAGGATTTCATGGTTGTATTAATGAGGGCAGGGGAGGTATACGACACAGGAAAAAAAAATGCTTCACAAACTCAATCAGTGGCTTCCCAGACGCATACACACACATGCAAAGCTGGCTCTGTGGATGGGGTGGGGTATAGATCTGTGAAACCTGGTGAAAATGAAAGCAAAAATTTTTCAGAATTTCAAAATAGCGATGGTAAAACATTAAACCAAGTACGGAGCAGGGGATCCTGTGTGATTGTACAGATCCAACACCCAGGAGCCTGTCCCTTGCTGGGGGTCCAGGAGACTCCAGGGAAGCTTGCTTCTGTTTGGTAACGGTAGTTCAGGCAGCTCGAGTCTGTGGCTCTGCCGCCTCCACATTTGCCAGATCTGGGCAAAAGAGGCTGGAGGGCCACACAGGCTTCTCACTGCCTCTGCCCAGAAGTGACACATCTTACTTCTCACGTTTCATTGTTGAGAGCGGGTCACAGAGCCTTCACTGGGAACAGGAGGCTCGGAAGTAGATTCTCCTGTGTGCCCAACAAGGGGGCCAAGGGATTGTGGTGATTCCGCCATATCTACCCAATGACTCAGAGAAAGGGGAATGACAAAAACAATCACTTTGCTATTTGAAAATGCTATCTGTATTTGAATATTAATACATTTAGTGTGGCTTAAAAATTCAAGAAGTATGTTTGCTTTTTACCAATCCACTCATTTGCCCAGAACAATTTAAAATTTTCAAAAAGTATTGTGTTAAATCCCAGCGCTACTTGAAAAATTAGCAGTAATAATGAGAGACTTTGAAGAAGTTTTGAGTTAAATGTTTTGGAACAATGGAAAATGTCTCTGTTTTAGCACACGTCTTAAGATACAAATTATATTTATTTTATTGAAAACAGACATATGTGAAAACTGATTGAGTAAAACTTTTTTCCTCAATTTGTTAACTCTTTTACCAATGAATAGACTCAAAAATGTACTCAAACACCAAAGTAGTATCTCTGAAATGACTTTAAATATTTTTACCCGCTTCTGTGAGCTGTTCTGGACTATCTTCACCAGTTGTGGGGTCAGTTGTGCTCCCTTATGCATCCACTTTGAGACTGGGATCATAGATGCTCAAACAAAAGCCCACTTTCTGTGTCATTAATGCCCTGCGTCCACTATCCTGACACTTTACATTATGAACTAAAACTCAATCATGTGTTGCAGACAACAGAAGGAGCTCCAGTAAGAGCCATAAATCAATGTGGTTCACCGTGGACAGGAGGGAGTACCTTCTGACAGTCATATTTCTTCCTGTAACCGATGTGCACATTTAATTTCCACTCCTGTAATTTTACTTCTTGAAGTTTAGTTTTCCTCACTTGGCGTGGTGAACACACAAAGCATGTGCAGATGATGTGTTGTAGAATTGTGCACCTGAAGCCTGGATAATCTTGTTA
Source organism: Macrotus californicus (assembly GCA_007922815.1). Taxonomy (NCBI): domain Eukaryota; kingdom Metazoa; phylum Chordata; class Mammalia; order Chiroptera; family Phyllostomidae; genus Macrotus; species Macrotus californicus. The sequence goes on along the minus strand of VMDR010015706.1, from coordinate 14,923 downwards.
ACCAGGGTCGCCCCAATAAATTCAATAAAAAAGGAAAAAAATGAATGGAATCATAAATTAATTAATTTTCAAACCACATTTTTCTACTCTAGTATTGCACCACTATTAGAATGTTTTATTTTTGTGTTATACGTGTGCACTGTGCTCTGTTGGAAAGAAAACTGGCCTTGAGAACAAATCATTGGTATCCCAGCCCAATCGCTGTAAATGACTGTATGAATTTATATTCTAGCCTTTCTTCATCCATAGAATGGGAAGGATGAGTGTGACGATCGTGATGATGAATATGGTGATTAAGGTGATGAGTGATTTGTTGACCAGATTTCCAACCCCAGAGTCTGAACCAGAGGTGGGCAAACTGTGGCCAGCAGGTCACATCTGGCTTTTTACTAGTTATTGTACATAAAGTTGTATTGGAACACAGCCATGCCCATTTATTTATGTATTGTCTGTGGCTACCTTCCTGCTCCAATGGCAGGACTGAGTAGTTGCAACGGAGACCATGAGGCTGCAGAGCCTGAAGTATTTACTGTCTGGTCCTATATAGAACACGTCTTCTAATGCCTGCTCTAGATAGTCACCAAATATCTGTTTTGATTTGAGAAAACTTAGGAATATTTCCTTAATGAGACATGAGGCTGCCTTTAAAAAATTTGTACTGTATACTGTACCCAGAAAGTCCTCACAGAGAGCTGAACCTAGCTTTCAGCTGCTGAGAGAGAGGTAGGGCATTTATCTTTTCACTCTTGCAAAGCTACCTATGGGGCCACTGTTAGCAGAGGTCATGATGCAAACTCAGATTCATCTCTACGTGATGCCACATGCAAGGCATTTGCACAGATGTAAATTGTATGAAGGCCTGAGTATAATGTGTGTACTTTAGTTACTTTATGAAATTGTTCAGTCATCTGGTTGTCTTTTACTCTGTTTACCAGGAAATATGAAATAGAGAATTGAGCAATTTTCTTGTCAATTTGATCAATGTAGACTGGCAACCTGGATGCCTTTAGTTTTAAAAAAAATACTCTCCTGCCCACTTCACTTGTTAGAATGTATTTATTTATTTTACTAAATTACCCAGTTAATTACTACAATTTTCCAGTCTATCTTACCACTGAAGGCTTAGCCCGTTTGAATTTTTCATGTGGTTTGCACAATTGAGGTCTGTTCCCAAAGCGTAAGCTTATTCAGTGTAGGATTCATGTTTGTTTATCCATCTCCTTGCTTGGTCCTTTTGATCTGTAGTTTAAATTATTCAAATTTCACCTTTAAATCAATCAAGCAGTACTGTAGAAACACAAAAAGAAAGGAGAGACATTGGAATGGAAAACTAAGGAATGAAAAATTTAGAGAAACTGTGCCTTGTTGGCAAAGGGAAGGTTCAAGAAGAAAGGGCCTGGTAGGAGGTAAGCAGGTAGCAGTAGACTGTGAACTGAAGTCCTAGGCAGAGTATTGTAGGGTAAGAGGAAGCAAAAGCAGCCAGTGCTTTGGAAAGAACCATCAATGGATGAGGAGGGGTCCTTTGGCTCATAAAGATAGATAAGGAAGCTGAGATGCTTTAGAGAGTGTTAGTGGCCAGTAAGCTTATGTTTAAGAGTAATCAATCTGAGAAAATAAAACTGGTTGTGAAGTCCTGGTTTAAAAGGGGATCTTGAACTGGTTCTATCTAGTTCTGCCTGGCCACATGTAGGAATTTTCTGATCATGTTGCCATCTTCTCCTCCTGGTGTTCAAAGACTCTCTTATCTCCTGGACTTGATGAGTGTCCTTATCATTAAACAAGGTTTTGGTCTTTATGGAGTGGGACAGGTGAGGTCAGGGGCAAAGTCACAGGACACAGACAAGTGTCATCCTTGAGTGGACATCCACAGACCCCATGTTGCCTGCCCACTGTGAGCCAGTGGCCCTCCTTGGCATCAGTGAAAATATGTCTGGGTGATGGTGTGCTCTCCCAGCCCCAGCCTCTGGCCTGGGGTGGTACTTGCTCTAGGGATGGCAATGCTGGTTTCTGGGACTTACACCTCCCTCCCGTTTACACAGCTCTTCTCCTTCCTCTTTTTCTGCTCATTTGTGCAAATGGTTTGTACATTTGGAAGAGTGACTTTTGAACTGATTAGTGAAGTGTTTTCAGTCTTTGTTTTCTGGTTTTCCCAAGAGTGACTCATACTCCCATTCTAAAAAAGAACCTGGAGGGGTCCTGTGGAAGGAATTTTGTGGGAAGAACAAAGCTTTAAAATGCTGTCACCTGTCAAATGTGCTCATTACATTTGATGATTTAGAGTTAATCGATGACTTCTGACGTGGAAGGTGGAGGAAGTTCTATCTTAGGACCAAGTTTCAGAAAGCATTCAGAAGGGTTTCCTTGTGGGTGGGTTGGTTGGTTGGTTGGTTGGTTGGTTGGTTAACTATTTGGAGATATGAAGTTATAAGTGAATGCAGAAAGGTACCAGAACATTACAGAATGAAGGGAAAGACCATGCAGAGACCCAGGTCTGACACTCAGAGATCAGAAGGCATCTGCCATGATTAAAGCTGAGAACCTAGGACTAACAGAGGAAGCAGGGCACTAACCAGTGTCCAGTGGGTCAGCTCCTGAGGAGAGAGATGGAGAGAGGTTACTGGCCAGGGGGTAAGAAAAAATTCCTGCAGAGTTGTTTTGCAAATGACTGACATCATTCAAAAGCCCATGCTTCCTACAAGTGACCTTTCTTTGATTGTGAGGCTTTAAAAAATTTGATGAGTGAGTGCCTGAGGAAGTAGTAGTTAACTTATGTCTTGAAGGAAATATAGGTTAGCTTGGTAGCTTTGAGGGAATCTGAGGTCATTCTAATTAAGAGGGTTTACATGAACAAGAACAGAAGTGATGTAAGTCTGGCACACTCTGGAGACTCTGAGCAAAGCAGCACATTAAAATCAGCGCTTTCCAGGAGTTATGTGTTTGGAGGGTCTCCGTGCAACTTTGACTGTGTTTCTTGTGCTTTGTGTGTGTGTGTAAGTGCGTAAACTGTTTATCCAGTTAGTTTATGAACTTGAAGTCTCAGCCCATATCTTTTATCTCAAAATGTAGACCACACTGGTGGAATTACAACCCTTTGGGTATAGTTTGAACAAAATGTTTTAATTCTTTGTTTCTCTTCCCCCTACTTCACTAAAGAGCTTCTCTTGGCATAGAAATTTTAATGTACACACAAATCACTTGAAGATTGTTTAAAAAATGCATATTCTGATTCAGTAGGTTTGGCAGGAATAGAGGCCTGAGATGCCACATTTCTTATGAGCTTTTTGGGGATGCTGGTGCTGCTAATGTGGGGACCCTATTTTGAGTAGAAATGGCTAAATGAAGGGGAAGGAGTTTGGTAGCAAAAGGGGTTGATTTTTGTAATCAGAGCGGCCTGGGTGGTCTGAATTCTGGCTCTGACATTTATGGTGGCTTGAAAGTTGTATCACTTAGACAAGTTGTTTAAGCTCTTTGAGCCATGTTTCCTTGTGTGAAAAATGGGGATAGTGCTACTGCCTTCACATGTATTTTCTAACAGATACATTTCCTCCTACCTCCATCGTGTTCACTGTTTTATCTCCAGTGCTGAGCACAGCGAATGCCTGGCCTATCACAGACACTCCATAAAGATGCATTGAAGGAATGCTCAAGTGACTTAATGAGTTACCAAATAAACAGGTTTGAGTATAAATGTTATGATGTGGTTGGAATATGCAGTAGCGTATTTGACCTTCAGAGACATTCCAGTAAATGCTTGTTGCCTCCCCATCTCCTCCTTTCACCTCTGAAACAAAAGGCTGTGTTTGGGGGCATGCCTCACACTGTGAGAAGCAACAACATATAAAACAGGTATTCTCTTTGTGACTCTTCAGTGAGATAACAATTACACTGCGGACGATAGAAGTCTGATGGATGGATGAAAGCGGAGTTTCATCATGTTTTGTTACTCATAAATGGACACGAGCAAGTGAGGCAATCACTCCTCACAAATTGATCATCTAAATATCTGTATGGACCTTATCTGCTCCGGGAGCACTGGGAGAGAAGCACTTGTCAGAAAATTGGAAGCATTTTAGAATTCTGTGGATTCAGGAGAGACGGGAAGCAGGTACACAGCTGACCTTGGGCATACAAATTTGACAAATCTGGCTCACCAACTCCTTTGCCCCCTACTTGCCTGAAGTGTCAAAATTTGAGTTTAACAAGTTTGGGCCTTCCAAAGTGTAAGAGGTATAAGTTATATAATGTCCAATCCCTGGTTGTACACCTGAAACTAATATAATATTGTATGCCAACTGTGATGGAAAAATAAAAAGCTATTTAGAGTCAGAAAAAGAAACATTTCAGAAACTAGAAGCACTGAGAAAAAGAGTTAACATTAATTCACATATAAGTTTGACTAAGTTTAATCAGATTGCTTTCCTCACTTTCAGTCAGTCAGCAACATGTTGTAAGTCCCAACGATGTGCCAGAAACGGAAGGAGATGCTGGAGAGATGGGGAGAGTGAGGCAGAGCCACTCTCTGCCCACCTGAACCTGATGCTCAACAGTTGGAGGCGGGGTGCAGAGAGGCAGAGAAGAACAGGAAAACAGACCAATGGGCTTTCAGAAGAGCATTTACCGAGATTAGTGGTCACTTATTGCTTCAATGGACTTGAAACCAGTTCTGGTGTTTATTTATAACTATGATTTTAGAGCAATAAGTCTTTTCCTAAAAGGGTGGTAACTTTTTAAACATACTCTTATTTTTAAGCTTATGATGGCCGAGTTCTGCTGTTCTTGTCACTGTTCTGTCCTCAGCCCCTTTAGTGATGGGTACATGATAGGAGCTCAGTGTGTATTTGTTGACTGATGAATAATATTTGTTAAATGTACTCTTAGTGAATTTTTGTTAATGATGACTGAGGACTTGTTCAGTGTTCTACTCAGGACTAATATAGTATCATTTCTCTGTTATCTGGATACAGTGCATCGGTCCTAGCCACAATTTACTTATTAATTAGGGTAAAAAAAAAGAAACACCCACGAACTATGAAGATGTTTTTATGTCCAAGTATTTAAATAGGTGCTTCAAAAAATTAATAGCAAATAGCTCTGCAGACAGTTCTTTGTCATAACAATTCTCTTTTTGACTCAGTGCTTTTCATTTTATAGTAGCGACCACTGCCATTAGTATTTTAAAATGTCTTACTGAAGTTAACAGAACTTTGAGTTTGTGTTTCCATTGTGTTTCCAAAGCTGATGATTATGAAATGTATTATTTTTTAGTGTGCACTGCCATACTGTAAACCTTGGTGGGCTTCCCACCACTCCAATTTCCGAAGTACAGGATTTTCAGCAAAGCCGTCCCCTCCTGATTTGGTCCAGTCCTTATGTCCTAGAACGTTCATCGCCCAGCGTGGGAAGTACCAGAATGTCAGCAGCAAACACTTCTGGTTTTAAGAGAAGAGGAAGAGCATCTAGGCTAATACTGACTCTGGCAGATATGCAGTTAGCTAAGCCACGTGACTGGCAGATCTTTATGATGATGATCACAATTATGATCATTCTAATAGGGAGATAAAAGTTTCATCACAGGGTCATAATGGAGGCTCATACCTGGCTGATCTTGCGATCTACGCCCAAAGGTCAGTCTCATCAAATCTCAATCAGGAAATCTTTGGCAATTTCTAAATTAATGATGAGTGAGACCACGAGATTGCTGGGTAGTTGGGTCATAGGCCAGCCATCGATTCTAAAACCAGCCAACCACACTGAGATTGGAAATACTTAGAAATGTAATCAATTGAAGTTTTGTCATTGTGTTTTTATAGCTGCAAGCTAAATATTTAAAAGGGATTGAGGCGATCTACACAAAAACACTGTCAAAACAATTTGTCTTGTGGTCCTGGAGTGATAGTCATTCAGGAGATACTGTCCCAGAAAATCAGTCTTTAATCACTAGAAAAAAGGTAGGAAATACTGCTCTTACTATTTAGTAAGTCAGGTATGTCAGAGGAAAAGGATCTCTCCAAGTTGTGTAAGAATTAGTAAAGCCTGGAGACTGAGGGGTCAAGGACACTGAAACCCATTTTCAAGTGGGGAAGGTGGTCTTGAGAGGAGGTGTGAAAAACAGACCAACAAAGGAATCATGAGCATGAAGCAGGCACACCAGGAAGAAGTGAAACAGGACTGGCGCCCACCTTCAAATGCCGAGGAAGGGGAAGGGGGTAAAAGGAAAGGAAGAGGTAGAGGGAGGGAATAGGGATGAAGGGAGGGGAGAGGGAGGAAGAAAAAGAGAGAAACAGAACAGAGAAACACACAAGCTTTGCCTCTAAACCAGCCATGTGTCTGTCATTGGGCCAGACATAGAACCAGAGTCTTTTTCTATTAAGCAAAGTGGATTTTAGGGATGAGAGGGGCCCTCTCAGGGAGTCAGTTTGGTTCAAAAGTGCCTGAAAACCAGTGATCCAGGGATAATCTCCAGATCTAACAAATTAGGATTTTCTGACTTTTATCATTTAATAGTGAAGGATTGATGATGGAAACCAGAGTAGCACTTCTATTTCATGCTTCCAACGAACTGAAAAACTTAATTGCATTTGCTTAGTAATCTGTACTTACTGTGATTTGATGATTTGCAGTTACCACTCGTGTTTTCACAATCTTGTTAATCTGATGCAAACCTTGCTTAGAATAGGAGTCCCTGAATTCATTCAGACTTATTGGACCTCCAAATTCCTAGTATGGTATCCAGGATAAAACAGAAAATGAACTACAGTCCTGGAAGAAATTTCTGCCTAAATGATGTCCCCAATAAGTAACATGTTACATAAATGATCGTAATTTGGACAGGCGATGAGCTTAGTGTTGGCATTAGAATTTATCTGATTGGGTAACCTGGTGACTTGCTCCTTTTATTGTCTCCGGTGATGTAAAAATGGTTTAATAGATTGCATTCATAAAGAGGTGCCAATGTTTTATAGGCTTATTGGTAAGGTAAAAGAAACAAATCCTTAAAGCGGCAAACTATGGGGTGAGGGTGGGTGGCAAAGATGGAGAAGATAGGGAGATATATTTTTCATTAAAATTTTGTTGAAATGTAGATTGTTAGTCAAATGATTGGAAAAAATCAAAATGAAAAATAGTTTTTTAGGGTTTTCGCCTTAAAGTATAGTGTACAGAGAAGACATCGGAGAGGCAGAGAGTAAGAGGGCCTGGTGGGGGTAGGCGAGCTGATGAATTGTTTCCGAGCCTGTTGCAGGATGAGTTCATGACCCTGCCTGCCTAGAAAAGGGTGCAGGGAGAGGGTGCATAGGGCAGGCAGGGATAAGCCCCTGACCGAAACCCCTTCTCTACAGTTCAGAACGCTGAGCCCACTGTTAGGGTCCCAGGTTTTCTGGATGGTGGATTGGTCTTCTAGGCACGATGAGGAAAACAGCATACACCACATCCCAGCTCGTGAAGAGTGAAGAGAGAGTCCTTTTTAGAAAAACTTTCAGATAGTGAGATTTCGAATGACCAGAATAATCAAATTCTTGTTACTTTTATCTTTGCCAATATGATCTCAAGAGAAAAGTAATTTTTAAAAATGTTTTACTGTAGAAAAATTGTTTGTTTGTTTGTTTTGGCAAGCAGTAGCTGACTATTTTGGTAAACTGACCAACAGACAGTGTGGGACCCTTTCTCCTTCAAAGAACTGGCAATGTTATAGAACGACCAGAAAAGCAGCTGGCGTGAATATGGACTTTGTAAAGTGTAGTCTGATAAGCTGCTGCCACCAGACAGGATGACCCCACTGTAAAGACTCCCCTGGCCCTCCACCCTCCAGCACCTGGGTCTGTGATGGTGGTGTTCGGACAAAGGTCAATCATTACCTCAAATAATGTGGTGCTACATTCACCGCATTAAGAAAAATGCCAAAAGCACGTACTGGATTGTTTTTATCTGGCAGATAATGGAGATTGCCTCTTGACCTGTTGTGATGCCTACAAATAGTTAATCCCATTATGGTAAAGAAAATGAAGCTATTAGCTTTATTTATAGAAGGATATTTTAAAAGAGTGAACGGTTGGGGGGGCTGAAGAACACTTTTTCAAGCTTTTAAAAGCAATTAGGAGACTCCCAAATATGAAATCTAGAAGGGAAATTTTCTTCTCTAAAAATGTAAGTTGAATACTTCATTTATTTGTGTATCATTATCTGTATAGGAACCATTTTAAGATGGATAGACTTAGAAGCCAGAGGGTTTCCCCTAATCGTGTGCCTTTGCTCACCTATTCAGCTAATCTTATTTTGGAGTCAATTGTTAGCCCATATGCAAAGCTTAGTGTGTGTGCTGTCAAAATTATCACTTAGGGTGACACCTTCAAACCCTGAAGGAAATAAAACCGGTCGAGTTATAATTTACGTGCTTGTGTCTTTCTTCTGGTTTTTCCCTTCCCACTGTTCTTTACTGTTATCAACAAACAAAGGGACATTTCTGGGACTTCCCAGACTTGTAACCATTTAAGAGAATGTTAGAATCATTTTTGACATTTTAGGGCTTGATACACATGACTAATGATGTCCTTTGTTACACAGGATGTATTTTGCTGCTGGAAAGCTCTAATGTACTTAAAATTGATGGAAAGAACTAATCTACTTGGGGTGACAAGTCAGGGTACAGTGAGTTTATTATATGCTCAGATTCTCTTTTCAGGACAAGTAGGATTTTGTTTTCCAATGCAGGATTGAGAATTTATAAGCAGATCCCCTCGGTAACTGTAGCCTCACCCCTTGGCAAGTATGTATAGTATTTTTAGTTTGGGTACATTTCACAGAGTAACTGTCTTCTGTTTAGCATCATCACCCAATGAGAATGAGGTCAACCACATTCACTGTCAATGGCTTGACTTTGTGGATCGGAAATTTCCATTGAAAGGCTACAAATACACTGATCCTTGGATCATCTCCCCACCCTCTGGCTAGTTTACTGTAAGGCCAACATGAATGTCTCTAGCCTTATCATTCAAGCCCTTTGTCTATTAATGCTACTGTAGCATCTGTCTCATTGCTTGTTTCTGCCCTACTTCAATTTCTAAAAAAAAATCACATGGATTTTTTTGCTGTGATTTCCCCATTCACTCCAACCTCCTAGAATGCTTTCTCTCTTCCTGTATCCCAAATACTCTTAAGCCCTTTCTCTGAAGCCTTCCCTGACCAGCTTGGAGACCACTTTGACTGATCAGCAACTGAACTAAAAAATGTATTCCCAGTATCCTTGAAGTCCTTGTCTTGTTTCTCTCTGTGTATATCTTCCCACCATCCAGATTTTTGATTCTGAGCTCTTTAAGGGCAAGTTCTTCCCTATAATTTTGTGTATCTTTTCCTCATCTGGTATATATATTTGTATATAGTGGCAGCATTTGGACAAATTGAAAATTAATACCCTGAGTCCATCTCTTTGCTTTTATATTAGTCTCACATCCAAAACCAGAAAATTATAAGCTTATTAAGAGCAGGGGCTGATGTTTACTTAACTTTTAATGCTAGCACCTCAAGACTATCTTGTTGGAGGCACTCATCACTGTCTGTGGAACTGAACTGAATGATCTCTGGTAACCGGACAGAGCATGCCTACTTTCAAGACGTTCAGAAAAGAGATAGGATGTAGCATTCCTCGATGCCTTGACTTCTGAACATTATTTATATTTAATTGAAGTCATGTGGGCTGAGGCTGGCGTTGAGAGGCTTTCTGTCTTGGCTTTGGTGGAACCTTTCGATATTGATGACGGCTGGGCTTACACCACCACCTCTAACGAGAGTTGTGTTAGTCAGGAGCATGGCCCCCTTCTCCCCCAGTTTTAAATATTTTGACATAGAATGGCCACTACCCCAAGATATTTTATTTATTTATTTAAAAGATTTTATTTATTTATTTTCAGAGAGAAGGAAAAGGAGGGAGAAAGAGAGGGAGGGAAGCATCGATTGAGAGAGAAACGTTGATGGGTTGCCTCTTGGCATGTGCCCTGACCAAACCTGCAACCCAGGCATGTGCCTGGACTGGGAATCAAACCAGTAGCCCTTTGCTTTGTAGGATGATGCCCATCAAATGAGCCACACCAGTCAGGGCATCCCAAGATATTTTCAATTGTGTCACTGAACATATCCACTGAGAACTCCAAGCATGGCTCTTTATACCAAAGATTTAAATGGGGATGTGTAGCTACATTTCCAAATTTCTCAGTCTACTTCTCAGCCTTATCTAAAAAATGTTAGAATCACTGACTAAAAATGAACAAATGTGAAGTCATTTGACTGATCAGCCTGACAATATTTGTCTGTATTGATTGATTGATAACACAGCCTTGGTCAGCCCCTTCTGGTGGCATTCCCCACGTTTTCCACCCAGAGTCTTTTTGGCAAATAATATGGATGGCGGCTTATGAATAATGTCTAGACATGGTATTAAGTCTCATACAATGCCATTTTCATTTGCCTCGTCATTTTTAGGGACATTCCAACTATCTTTGTGAAAAAATCTCCTAGGAGTAGACCCACCTTCAAATTTCCAGGTGGCTAAATTAATTTCCATGGTCCCAGAAGGAGTAAATGTGGAGATCACATGCACTGTTATTAAAATGCAGTCAAAAGAGCAGGCGCTGGGAAAGCTGCAGAGCACAGAGCCTCTCCCTGACCTCCGACGTTCTCTCAGCAGTCCGCATAACCTAAAGCACCAACAGGCCCTTCCCCTGAACCTCAGACCTGAGACATTTGTTGGACATGGTACCTAGCCTGGATTTTACACTCAAGTAAATATGCTCCGCGTGTTCCCCAAAAGGCCAATATTTATATATCAAGCTCACCAAGTTAAATTTACTTTCCCACATTAAGCCTGCATGATGAATGGTTTTATCTTGCCTATTACAGCCTGTTATATCATAAATCCCCAGGCAGGGGAAAGAGAAAAAACCGACTTGAATGAAGAAAACCACGCAGGCACAAATCATTACCATTTCAGATGGTTGTTCTGAATCACATTTGCTAACAATAATATGTAAAATACCTTGGAAAACCCATTTACTCTTATTTTCCTGTCATTTCCATTTCTGTTGCTAACAACAACCAAAAAGGAATGTTGATGTTGGAGCATCTGACTAACCCACCATTTCCATTTCCCTGTTTTATCACCAACATAATAGAGTATTCCTTGAACCAACTTTACTTACATTCTTTTCTGTTAGACAAATTAAATGAATGAATGAGTATGTGTGAAAGTATTGCCATATTCTAGTTGGACTGCCCCTCCCAGTTACTGAAATGTTCCCCTATTTTCAGTTTTAAGGACATTTCCTATTTATCAAAGAGGCTTTTCTTAGTTGGTTGGCATGCTCTTCCAGCACACATACATAGATCTTTGCGTTTTGTTTTGTATTTTCTTAACTATTTTCATCTGCTTTGCAGTCAGAAGATTTAAATAGTGTTAGTGCTCATCTATCAAGTGTCTTTTTCAATTTAAAACTACTCAATTAATGAATGGTCTGTATGCTTTTTCACTTTTCATCCCACTAAGTGGAGCATAGGGCATTTCAAAGTTGGATAGCGTCAGGGTGACCAGGTGATTTATAGTCCAGACCGGACACTTTTGAGAGTGAAAGGAGGGGTGTTAGTATAAACATGAAACAACAGCACAAGGTCTGGGCCCTCCCAGTCAAACCAGGTGGATGGACTCACGAGCAAGCATGGGTGATCATTCTTATTTAAACGAGCCTGAAACATGAATGCGTGTTGTGCAGAGGGCACTGTGTTCGGATCTATTTTCTGGTCCCTAGAAATAAGATAAACTTTAGTGGGAAGTTGTAAATAAATATGTTCTTAGCATTCCTACTGGGGCTAAATATTTAAAGATAAGAGAATAAAAATGCCAGGCAAATTATTGGATGGTTCAAGCTCCAGTCCTTGCAGGTGAGAATAAAAATAAGAATGTGGTTTCTATTGTACATGTTTTTTTCTGTTTAGTGGTTGCGTTCGGGAAATAATTATTTCCAGCCCAGCATCAGGGGGTGTACCTATCTATCTTCATTACTAGACTGTGAACTACTTCAAGGAAGAAAATATTCATTTATATTTGTATCTCCTACAACCCTCAAGGGTACAGAGTCAAACACTGTGCTATGAAATTTTGTGAAATCTTGTGAAAGAGTTTGGCTAGTTCAACCTTTGCTTAACAGAGGTTCTTCTATAAAATTCTTCACTGGTAGAACTCTCTACTTATTGAGAAATTTATTTTCAAAAAAGGCCATCCCTTTAAAAAAAAAGATTTTATTTATTTATTTTTAGAGAGAGGCAAGGAGAAAGAGAGATAGAGAAACACCAATGTGTGATTGCCTCTCACGCCCCCCCAGCTGGGGACCTGGCCCACAACCTAGGCATGTGCCCTGACTGGGAATTGAACTGGTGACCGTTTGGTTCACAGGCCTGCACTCAATCCATTGAGCTACACCAGCCAGGGTGAGGCTATCCCTTTTTTGAATTCTCATATTTATTGCAAAATATCCCTTTAACTTAAGTAAAAAATTTATGTTGTTATAATTGTGATTTGATTTGACATCCTGCTCAAATATTCACCATCTACAGGGCATTGTGGGTCCACTCACTCGTCCTCAGTTGACTTTCTGGATCTACCCAGAATAAATCCAATCCCCTTTCTTTCAAATAGTTGAAATCTCCTATTATGGTCTCTTGAGTTCTCTCTTTGGCTTCACCAGATTTTTAAATCCTTTCTCATGTGATTTAGTCCAGACTAATTGTCATTCTATTCATCTTTGAAAGTATCCCCCTTTGAAAGTATCTCTTAAAAAGGAATACCCTGTTCTGAGCAAAATGCAGAGCATAGGTTCTACCAGGGCTGCCGTACACTTATGCCGATTGTGCATTGCACAACGGTGTTGACAAAGGTGGCATGAGGAAGCTGAATTCTAGCCTGCATGTCACCCACCAGGCCACATGCCCTGGCCCAGGCCTGTGTCTACACTGAGGAAGGACCTCTACTTTCTCATTAGCACAAAGGCATAGAATGGGCTTGCCAAGAACAAGTCAATTATTCTAACCCCTTCTCACCTTGCCCGCCTCTAGCCTCTGCACGTCTGTAGAATACAACCTGGGATTTTCTATGCTGTTTTGGCAAGTGTATCATTCGTGCATTATTTTGACCTTGTGGCTAACAAAAGTCCCCAGTCTTATTTATATGAGCTTCTGTTAAGCCCGAGTCCTGCTCTTGTACCTGACATTGATATATGTCGTTGAAAGGATAAAAACTTTCTGCAACTTACCCAGATTTCTTCCACATTGACCTGAAGTCATTAATCAACACTTTCAGAATATGTTCTTTTCCAACTAGCTGTTAAGCCATCTCATGCCTAGTCATTTTTCCATGTTCTTTAGGAGGATATCTTGAAATGGCAAAATCTTTTGCTGAGCTTGGTGTTTCATGTTCATGGTATTTCTCCGCACCAGCCAGGTTTGGCAACTCTATCTAGGTAAGCAAATATTAATTCTGGGTAATCACTTCTTCTGTTGAAGCAGCCACAATTTATGTAATATGCACATTAGAATTTAATTAAGGCTGGATATCAATCTCACCAGTTTCTGGAGTCTGTTTTCTTTCCTCGTTGCTTATCCTCATCCCTTTTGAAAACCAGGGCATTCATCTCTCTCTGGACACCTGACATCTCTCCTGTTTTCCTTAAATCTTCAGGGGGAATCTGTGAAGATATCTGACCAATTACTCATTTTGTCTACCTGTTCCTCTTAACTCCTTTTCTGGAGCATCACAGCAAGCAAATTAGGGAGGCTAGAGGCCCCTTGAGGGTGAGTCTGTGACTCCACATTACCCAGTGACCTCTAGGAGAGCAGGTGTGGAGCTTCCTTCTCAAAGTCATCGGACGGAAGTAAAGGGACAAGCAACAACGAAGGTGGCCTGCTTCACTATATCTTGTAAATTTAGGGTTGGTCAAGATGATGGCTTTTGAGATTTTGTGAGGAGCTCACATCTTTCTTTCTGATGTTTTTGCTCCTCTTCTGAGAGTCCCCTATCTTGCTGACTCTGTGTAACTTAATGTGTTACTATGTGAACCAAGTGAATGCTTCCCAGTGTTGACATGTATAAGAGAAATGCCTCTTGTGTTTTAAGAAACTTGAGGTTAGTAAGGACTCATTCTCATATTTGAGGAGACAAACCAGCTCCATTCATAGCTGGCTTATTAGTGTAAAAATACCCTTTCTATTCACTTATAGTTTCCTACTGCATAAGAAAGTCGAATGGTTTAATCTCTATGAGTTATTAAAGGAACTCTCAGTAGTGACTAGAAAATCAAAAGTTCGCCTGAGAGAGGAAGACTAAACAGACTATATCAGTCAGGATAGACTAGAATTTGCTGCAATAACAAATGACCCCCCCCAAACTAAGTGGCTTAAAATAAGATTAATTTTCTCACCCTACTACTTGTTCAATGACGGTTGGTTGGAGGCCTCTTTTCTATGATACCATCCTTCTTCCGGCGAGACTCAGAGTGATGAACAGCTACTGGGTGGGACAATGGTTGTTGCAGAGACAGAGGGGCAGGGATGTTTTGAAGTATGAACTGGTTCTTAAAGCTGGTGCTCTGAAGTTACACACAACAGTTTTCTCACAGTTTGATAGTAAAAGTGAGTCCCACTTACCTTTACATGGGCAGGAAGTACAGTCTCACTATGTGTCTGAAAAGAGAGAAAACTAAAACGCATAAACAGGCAAACCATTTAAAGAGGTTTTTCTGTTGATATAGAAGTCACGGAATTGACAGATGCAAATTTTACCTTAGAGGCAAGACAGTTTTTTGAGGAGATCCAATTAGAATCCCCAAATTATAGAATTAAGAAAAAAAATTGCTTTGCAAATTAAAAAATTCAGCAGACAATTGGAAAG